>JAPDSC010123726.1:1064322-1079722 GCA_026290005.1 Latrodectus geometricus | reverse complement strand
ACTATTAAAGATATTATAAATATTGTATATAATATAATAATGTAAGCAAATTATATATATATATATATATATATATATATATATATATATATATATATATATATATAAGCAAAATTTTATATATAGGTATAAGCAAAAGCTTTTCGCATAAAACGGAATGAGAGAGTCACAAATGCAATTTTTTTCCTTTTCAAACTTTTCAGTATGCAAATTTTGATTTTGATTTCGAAGACGATGCTTTAGCTGCAGCGAGTGAGATTTGTCTTTGAACTTAATGAAAGACAAAGCAGAAAATAATGATCAACATTCATTAAGTGCGTTTTTTCGATGCGTATGATGTTTTAACACAGTCATTGAATGGAATCAAAGGATTGGAGGGTTGTTGGCCAGTTAGAAGGTGCTAAGCACAATTTGAAATAGCAGAAGCTGTTGGAGTTACATAAAGTGTGATTTCCAGGATTTGGAACCATTTATTACAGACAAGAAATGCAGGTCGAAGATCCTAACAAGGTCATAGACGTGCAACAATGGTCGATGAAAACCGTTTATTTAACGTTAACGGTTAGGATGCACTGAAATATGAATACCACTTTTCTTCAAAAACATCTGCGCTCGGCTACTGATACCACAGTTTCGACACAAACTGTCCGAAACCCCCTTTACACTGTGGGGATGTATGTTCGCTGACCAATGGTGTGAATCACGTTAACAACAAGGTACAGTCGCTCCCGTAGGCAACAGAGCATATGAAGTGGAGGGGAAAAAATGGCGCAATATTTTTTCTTTGATGAGTCCCATTTTTCTATGCATCCTGATAAAAGGAGTAATTTCATCGGATGTTAAAGTGGTACTAAAAATATCCTGAATTCCTGCATGAAAGTGTCAGATTTGGTGGTGGTGTGTGATGATCTATTATGATACCATCATTGATGGGCGCACCGATCATTCTACATAAATTTCTGACCAGTTGCCGATATAGGGATGAGACCCTCAAGACCTATTATAGTCCCAAACGCAGCATCATTTGAAGATGACTTCATGTAAAGGGACGACAATTGCAGGCCACATCATACTACTAACTTGGTGAATGATTTCCTTTTGGAGAAAGCAATCGTACGAAGAGAATGGCCAGCGTGTTTTCCAGACATGAACTAAATAGAGGGTGTTTGGGACACTCTAGGAAGAGGATTTGCTGGACGTCTACACTCCCTCTAGCTCCACTCGACTCGGATTCAATTACTAAATTGTTAATGAGTTATGTTAAAGCTGAATATTTTTCGTATTATTTTCATGTGCCTCTTCTTCCTTAACAGTTTTAACAAAATTCTAAGTACAACAATAACACGTTTTATAAGCTAGTCTCTGAAAACTCACTATAGACTATTGATAAGATCATTCTTTACAGACCGGAAAATTGAAAGCTCAATCTTATTCTCTCATAATCAATATGAGATAATCGTTAGGTTTGTGATTTTTATTTATGTATATCTGTTATGATTGGTGCTTGGCAATACTTCGGCTTTTTCCCTAGTGACATATAAACATCACAGATTAATCGTGGTAAAGTACGAAAAATGTTGTGGATGATGGAAAAGCATCCTAACAACATTTTGTTGTTAAGATAATCATTGAGCGGTGTCAAAAGTTTTCACACTATTAAGAAATAAAAGCTTATCAATGAAGTTCTGATAGGCAGTACAAAAAGTTAAAATCATATCGAATACTGTTTACTTCATTTTTAAAATTAACTGTTGCAAAATTAACTGTTGTTTATCAGACTTTGATATCAAAGATTTAAAAATAATAAGTTTATGATCAGAAAACTTTTAACTGTGAATCTATTTGTACCAATTATAATTGCAATTTTTTTATCTGTATATTATTTAAAGTTTTATGACTAATTTTATATGCATTGCTATAATAGACAAAATTTTAACCAATTACAAACATTTGCGTGTGTTTTTCATTTGCACATTTCAACTCATTTCATAATGCATTAATTTTCAAATCATTTTGTCATTCATTTTTCATGTAACATATTAATTTTTTGGTGTTGACCTGATAGATGTAATCAGCAGATAAGTCTTTGTAAATAAACTTCTTAGAGTACTTTAAGCCTCAAAGCAATTATAATTACATAAAAAAAACCTATTTTTTTGGAATAACAAGTATTTCTAACTTCTTCAGAATCAAACATTCAAGCTCACTTCATCTTATTTACCTCATGTTCTCACATGCAAATCTTATTTATTAAATATTTATGACACTTTTTGTGTGTCATACCCAACCAAAAATTAGCCGTTCAGATTAATGCAGTAATTTTTCGAATTTTATACAGAATTTAAACACGGTTAACACAGATCACCATTTCTGTGTATAATGTTCAGAGACATAATTTGAGAGACACTTGGTTAATATTAAAATTTAAAAAAGTAATAGAGACTTTATTGAATTGTTCAGTTATATTGACGGAAGCAATATCAATACAGCTGAGTCCTAATACAGACATCAATACTACTCAAATTTAATGTAAATATTGAATTAGCTGATTTGTATTACTAATAAACATATCAAGACTATAGATACCAGTAAAATAATTATGCGAACATATCAATACATTAACTACTGAGCAAATTCAACATGATTAAATACAACTATTTATAGTCGGGATTAAAGAAATTCACAGTAAAGAGAACTATTATTAAAGTATATGGAAACATAAAGTTGTACACAGAAACATTATAAGCAATTTATTTCAACTTAAACTTTTCAAACTGGAGAACAAACAAAAAACGTAATATGTATTTCAAGAAGTGGGTAGGTTATTTCATCGATTATTTTTAAGGAGTATTGTGTACAACTTTTGTGGGCAAGTACAGAAATTCCATAATTTAAAAAACTATTCCTGTTTACAGTTTAGTTTTATATTTTCACTCTCACAAATATTGAATTTCTTTGATTTTGAGTAATTTACTTCTTTATTTAAAAATAAAATAATATTGTGATACAGCAGTGTCTAAATACTTTCTCAGATTGTTTTCAGATTTAATTTTATTATAATTTCTTTGTTAAAAATAACGTTACTCAGAACCATACAAATACATAAAGAAAAGCTAATATTTAAGGGAAAAAAACAATGTTCTTAAAAATTATTTTTTAAAAAATTATTTTACTCTCAGGAATAAATTTAATCCCGTAATTTTATTTACTGAGTACATTCTACTTACCGCCCTAGGCCTTTCAGATTTGAAACCTCATTCAATTTTCTGGCTGCATCAAGAACAGATGTTTCATCATCATGATCCCTAGAAAGAAGATTCTTATAAGTTTTGAACTCTGTTTAAACGAAAAATTTTTTCTAATGATATATTTAATGAAGTTATCCTTTGATGTTACTTTGTTAATATAAGTAACAATGTAAACATCAAAGCTTAATGCTGAATTTACGTTAGTTACTTTCAACATTTTTGTTAAGAGCAATTTCATCTGCTGAATAAAAACTTTAAAGCAATGAGTCAAGAAATATTTATTGATTTTAATTTTTATCTAGTACTGATCATTGGAAAATGGTAAAATATTTTTATACATCATATATATATTTATATATATATTGAAAAATCTTGAGATGTTGCAAATTTATTCGACAACTTGAAAAATGAAAACATATTAAAATGAAAGGACATCAGAAATTGAGCATAATATTTTAAATTTTTAAGCTTCTGAGGAAAGAAATGAATATTTTAAAACAGCAAAATCATATCAGCTTTGCTGTTAGCTGATTTTTAAAGATGAGAAAATTAAAATCATGTTTTCTAACTTGTAATTAAAAATTTTTAAATTTTTTTATTTTAATCAATTTAAGGAATATTAATTTAAATCAATATATTTTCTGTAAAAATTTGGTTTAAACCAATATTTTGTTTTTACATTTTTTACCTGAGAAAATTTGACCAATTTAAATCAACTGAACTTCAATGATTTTAAAAAGCAATCAAAAACTTAAAATAAGATCCTTTTGAAAAGTTCTTAACATATTGAGTTTTGTTTCAAAAATCAAATATTGTAAGCTAGTAACTCTATTTACTATTTTTTCAGAATAAAATATTTTTAATTTTTTTACTATCAAATAAATGAATGACATTTTAATATGGTTTTGCTAAAGCAGCACAATAATAGAGTTTTCTTTCGAAGAAAATTAATTTTGATTATAGAAATATGTTTGTTTTGAAGTCTTAATTTAAGGGATAAATGTAATATAATTTCTATATTACTTTCATCTTATATTCTATAATAATATACAGCGTCATTTTGTTTAAAAACAAAATATTACAGAATACAGGTTATGTGCTACTTATTATATTTATTACTGTGTATATGGATATTTTATTAGAATTAATAATTTGCATTACTTATATTACTAAAACGATTTTTCACACACACACAAACAAGGAACTTTATACAGTCATAGGTTTTACAATTTTGTGTTTCATATAAAATTTAGAAGCATTATCATATTTGATATTTTATGTAGTTGAATGGAAGATCTCATAAAACTGGAATCAGTTCATTTTAATGCTTTGTAATTTTCATAGCTTTTCTTCCAAGCATAGCGTTTAACATAAATTTGCGTACGTTTTAAACATCTAAACTTCATACTTTTGTTTGGCCCAAAGGAGAACGTTCATAATCTCATAAAAACTGCTATTAAAGCTCAAAGGAAAAAGTTAGAACGAATTTTAAAGAAGTTCTAAAAATGAAACATTCTGAATTTTTCAAAGAATTTTATTAAATCCAGCTGGGTGCTGCTGTGTTATATTGGTTAATACATCTTATAAGTCGACAATGAAAACGACGTAAAGAAATCTATCAAACTCATGACTCACAAGAAGAAAATATTTGTATAATGTTTTTCTATTTACACAAAATACTCAAAAAGTATTTTAATTATTTAAATCATTTCTACATGCAGTTTTCCAAGCGCTTTAATACCCTATCCTAAATTTTCTGTTCAAAAAGGATAACGCAAAAATATTAAGGAAGTATCAGAGGCATTTTTTCTACATTTTATTTGTTTGTATTTACTGCAATTTTATAAGCATTTGATAGTAGGAAATCAGTGTTATCACACACAAAAAAATAATTTTCTTTAATATCAAGAAGAAATGTATAAAAAGGAAAAGCTTCTTTCTGAAATGAAGATTGCGAAAATAGTATAGTGAGAACATGAAATATGTTAAAGTGAGTGAATGTGCTTTGTAACTTATTACACTCACTTTTTAATATTAATCCCGTCAAGGAAAAATTTAATTTTCGGAAACTATTCTCAACTGAAGATGTAATTCGCAGAGAAACAGCTGGAACTATGCAAATGTGCTACACAACAGCTAAATGTGTTTCGTTGTTTAAAAATATTCAATATAGGCAGTCATGCAAGAAATTAATACTGTGAAAGTTGTAAGAGTAACAGTAAAATGCTGATAAAAAGTATTTAAATTTTTAACATAATTTGTTTTCAAGATAAACATTTTTCTATGTCCTCCTGATAACGACAGGAAAAATTCTTAGTACTGTCTTACACTTTTGAAAGAGAACTACATTGAAACATGAATACCAGCTATAAATTGCACTCGATTCTTTGGTATACATTACTTTATTTCTTGATTATGAAAACAATTCTGAATTAGTCAGACAATAGCCCCAAGACTTTTCCTCAGTTATTAATATTTTAAGAGCCCTGCTGATTATTGATATATTGCTGTCGTAACCAAGCGGATCGTAAATTCAATATATAAATGTGGACTGACACATTTATAGAGTCACCTTTATAAATGTCGCATTCATGGTTTCTGAGGAATGGCAAGACAGTGTCCGCCCCTAAGTCTAAGGGGGGATTTTATTACAAATTACACCGAGCTGAATAACTACAAAGGGTATTTTATAACGGCTGCATGGATAGGCACTGACCTTCCCAAGATTCCTTTTTCAGCAATGGAAGGCTAACAGAAAGTTTCGAGGTAGAAAGTTGCTGGCACGATGTCCAACCGAACGTCTACCCCTTATTAGCGGGTGTTATTAAATCTTTCATTTCATGACATTGAAATGAAAAGTTTAATTAGAAAAGCATAAATCAAATAGGAATGACAATCCTATTTAAAGAAGAAGGTTGTTGAAACCCGGTAAGAAATATGAATCCATTATTCTCCTCTAAAAAGGGGACATATTTGGTGGGTCCAGTAAATAGTATAAGAAAAATTTTTAATATAGCTCCAATAATACCTCTCGCAGTTATATTGTTATGACATGATTATTTAGAAAATTACGTTATTACGATTATTTGAAAAATTACATAGTACATTTGTTTTGTTCCAATTATTTTTCTCACATAGTTGAAGGGAATGAATTATTCATGCTATAAAGTAATTAATGTTGAAAACACAAAAGTCAATTGAAGAATTACCTTCATAGAGATGTTATTTTGTACATGAGTGCAGCATGTTGTCTGCATCTAAACCCTATTTCGCACATTTGGAGACTTAAGATAAATGTATACAGTACTTACCTCACCTCTTGAGACTTCTCTGGTTTTCTGAACTGCCTTAAATTAAAATGCTTTGCTGCTAACTGCTTAATAAGCAATTCCGTTTTCAATACGGCTTGGCACATTATCATGCTTTTATATAGACAACCTAAACCTACAGAGAGCCATAATTTCTAAAGGCACATACACATTTTTGTATTGAACTTCGAATCTATATGTTTCCTCAAAAGCTTCCAAATTTGTTTAATTGATTTCCAAATTTTTGTTTTTATTACGTTCGTGATCAATAAAAGTGTTAAGCATTTTTAAAATCCCTTTTCTGCATCAAGTATTCTAAATTTTAACATAACACATTCTAAATTTAAAACATTCCTTAGTTTTGAGTTTTATACATAATACTGTTAAAATATTATATTATTGTTTTAGATATTTAATAAATTTTTAATTTTACTCAGACTATAATACATTGAAATGGAATAACACTACGAATGACTTGCATAGTTTTTGCCATTGCTACATTGACGGGTTATTTACATAAACCTCTAAGACATGTTACTGATGTATCTAAAACAAAAAAAAAAATGAAAGACAGATAAAACTAATCACTTAATTCGTTTAGAAAGTAAAGTATCTTTTCAAATTGTTTTTTAAAGCGTTATGCTAGTTTGTGAAATGTATACATACTTATATCATGAAGAATTTTTATTCTATATTGAAATTCTTGATATTAATTTTAAAATTTTAAACCCTATGCAGGTTAATATAATATTAATATAACTAAATATGCAGATTAATTTTTATTTTGTAAAAAATATTCGTAACAATTATTTTGCAGAAAATAATTTTACAAAGATTTCATTATGAAAAATTGTCATTTTAATTTAAAACAGATAATCTCGGCTCCCCTATTTTATTTAGAATATTTAATCACCAACTAAAGTGTAAGCGTGTTAGATAAATACCTTATACCCATTTGGGTACTTTGAATTTTTTTATTATTATTTTTTTTTTTTTATTTTTTTTTTTTGCTTATCTCCTGAATTTTCAAACCTGGAAACAAACCATTTGTTTTCCTTTTATGCCTAACTCGTGAATTGTTTACCTAAAGTTTCTGTCAGATTTCATAATATTCCAACAAACAAAATTTTACAATAAGCATTTTTCTGAATATACTTTAAAATTTGGCAACCACTGTAATACGGAAAACGATTTTTTCGTGTTCTAATAAAATTCACAAAAATGGGAGATATTTAAGTGAAGTAAACCACATTTCCATACCTATAAATAAAGTTTATTTTTCCCTTTTCACTCTCTCATATATAATAAAATTTTAAAATGTTTGTAGTGAATGTTTCTTATATTACATCAAATTTTATTTTCTGAGGATTATTATTCCTTCAAACTGTTTTAAATAACTATCAATTTGTTTATAAAAAGGTTTATTTATAATGCTTTAACTCACATTGTTTAATATAAATACAACTTACAATTATACATAAAGTCCATTAAATTTCTAGTTTCTTTAAAAAAGCTTATTTTTCTAAATAACCATAGCTTATTAATTTTTTACATAGCATGTGTGGGCTTATTTTATTTTGACATCTTCAAAATTAATTTATCATGCATATTTCTAAAGAAATTAGCAGAAACTTTCAAATGAATTGGTATTCTGTAAATTTTCAATCCACAACTATAAAGTCTAATTTCTAAGCAAATTTCATTTATACAGTTGAAATTTCAGCTAAGGCCCACAATTTTAAATTCAAGTTTGACCACAAACAAAATTTTCTTTTATTGCATCACATTGATATTTTTCAATAATATATAATTTATATGTAAACTATTAAAATTTAAATTATTTTATAAAAAATAATGTATGCAACATATCAAAGATCTCTCTCTGCTTTGAAGTATTCATATAATATTAAATTTAGAATGATTTGCGATAATTTTCAAATAAAAAATGTTCTATTTGCTGACACATTTTAAAATTTTCCCTGAAAATTTAACAGTAATGTAGGAAAAAGTTTATAAGAACTCACTGCAGAAGTTAGTTGTATAGAAATCTAATTGTTAATTTGAAATCTAAATTTAACTTTTTTCATGTTAAAAATTAGTCCCGGCAAAAATATTACGCATTTAAGATATTTCAGCAATTAGAGCTATGTAGAAGAATGATAAGAATGTGTCCAGATGATTAGTAAGCTTCTTTAAAAATTGTATACACGACATGAAATTTAGAAAAAATTTCAAACATGTGATAGTTAATGCGGGCAGACAAAGTGCAAGTACAGATGAATTACGGATGATGCAAATACATGACATAGATATTAAAAGTCAACTTTGAATTTTGCTCTTATTGTAAACATGATTGCAAAAGAAATTATAGAAAAGACACACAAAATTTTCAAAAATACTGCCTATAAAATAAAATGTTAGAATATACTAATATTTGGAATGATGGAATCAAAATGAATTCAAATTAATATTTGCGAGAAAAAAATACTTAAGTTTAAATTACATGGATTAATAAAAGAAGCATGTGCAGATTTTTGTTATTTTAAGCAGTCCGCTCTTTTTCTGTAAGATCGGCATTGTATTTATATCCAAATCTTCAAAATCTTCCTTGATAATGCCGATTTTCTCACTGCTGTACTTATGAAAGTTTGTTCATAAGATAAAGATTATTAAAGTCTGAACATCCTATTAACCCAGGATTTGTTCGGCAAATTGAAAGAACAATCATAAGGTAAATATTTACAGAGAAAGTTCGCTATCCAAAGAATAAGAGAGCGCTCCTAAGCAATCACAAGAAGTTAAAAATCTTTTGTAGGTATGTATCCTTTTAGGTATGGTAGAGGTTACGGTACATACTGATATTGTAAAAGTTAAAACATTGAGATTATATAAAAAAGATTTAATCCTTTTTTAATAGAAAAAGTAGTTCGTAATTTGTGGCTAAGATGTCTTTGTTTTTTCAGAACCTCATATATTAATGTTAAAATAAATTTTAACTAAACTTATTCCAAAAAATATAATATTTTTTTTAGCTCATAGATAAACTGAATGTAAATAAAATATGGAAAAATTGCTCACCATACATCCAAATGCAGTTTGTCCGATCGAGCATCATCAATGTCACTAAAAGTAAAACAATACACATGTGATTACCCATTAAAATTAATAAATACTTTTTTAATTTATAAACACTCATTAAAATTTAAAAAAAACTTATTAAAATCAATAAGCATTGCAATTTAAAAAAGAAATAAGTATGATAATCTTTCTTTGAAAGAAAATTCGCTCTATCTGAATCGTAATTACTTTTACTAAAAATCAGTCTATTTAAAAATAATATACTTTTAAAAGAATAATACTATTGAAAAACAAGTAACAAAACAAAGAAAAATGTTCTGTGAAGTATTTTGATTCTAAGCCACGTAACTGATTATTTTTAAATTAAAGATCTATGCTTCATTAGTTACAATTGATAGATTGTAAAATGTTTTAATATGAAAAATAGTTAATGACAAACTTTATGTTACAAATTCTAAAATAAATTTCGTTTTATAAATTGATATCAAAGAAATTCTTCGTGGAAAATTAGGAAAAAAAAAACATTTTTGCTAATTCCAAACATAATTACGTTCGCTAAAATTTATTTCTGATTATTTTATAATCCTCAAATAATATTTTGGAAATTTCATTATTTCGATGAATAGCGATAAATAACTAAATATTTAATGCGTAATAATACATTTTTTCAATCGGATTAGAAATGTAATTTACATAAGGGAATTATGTTTTTTCTAAAACCACTTAAAATATTTCTATGGAGTAATTTCATTTAATGGGTGTAATTTTAAAGTAATCAATGAATAATAATAGTTTAATTACACAAAATTTACTTTTGAATTCGCTTATCATATTTTAAAAGCATTAAATCATATATCAAGACTACGTTTTTGATAATTGTTAAATTATTTTAAAATATTTCAAGTACTTTGAAATTTCATAATATTAATGAATAACTTTAAATTATCAAATACCTGTATTACTTATATATATTACTTAACGTAACATTTCTTAATAAAATCAGAGTAGAAAAATTTATATAAGAGGATCCTATTTTTCGGTTTCTTTCAAAATTATTTTAAGCAGTACTGTGAATTTTGCTTTAAACGTTTAATATAATTTTGCTTTAGAAGTTTAATTTGCCAAGTAATCAAAGATAAATAGTTGTCTAATACATGAAATTTAATTTTAAATTAATTAACTATGTTTCAGGGCAATTAAATAATATTTCAAATTGAATAAGTATGAAAAATTCCCTCATCTTACTTAGTTCCCAACTGATAAAATGTACTTTTCAAATATACAGCATAAGTTTTTAAATAAATAAGTGAAAAGTATATGTCAACTAGAAATATTCACTGTATAATGTTATATAAAAATTCTCTTCAGAAATAAATAACACTCACATCACAGAAAAATTTATTAATAATTAACTGCATTATAAATTGATCTGGAGAAATTTAAAAATGAAGAAGCTTTATTTATATAAAATTACTTAAAGAAAGATGAGAACTTAAAATGTTATTTATATGCGTATGCATTTTTACAAGGTAAGCATGTACATCTATTTAACAAATGGCTCCGAAAAAACTGGATTTTTCACATAAAAATAAGAAATTGTTTGATTCTTTCTATTAGATTTTTTTTTATGTATTATATGATGTTAGTGAGATTTATATTGGAAATGATGAACACACAAAAATATTTCAAAAAAACGAAATATTTTTAATATATATAAATATTGAGCGAAATGTTTATGTTTAGTCTTTAATTTTTCCTTTATTTAGAGTTGAAAATTTAATCAATCAGTTTGAGAAGGAGGAGAAGCAGTCTCAGAAGTTAAAGTTACGGATTCCAAGTTCCATTAATACTATTTCTCTAACGTGTTACTATGCTTAAAATTACAGATATACTTCATGAAACAGACCACTAAGCTACATTATATATGCATAAACTAGTTCGTATTTATATCTAAATAGTTCGCGGAATATTTAAAAAAGGTTTTGTACTAATGTTTCTAAATCGCAGCAAACATTCAATAAGTAAATATGTGTTTGTGGGGGGAGGGGGTTAACGTCTTCTACACAACTTTATTAAATGAGCATGATGATGCATTTTAAAATGCAACTGCTGAATGAATTGCAAACGTTTGGGGTGATGTTGAAGTCTGAAACAACCCTACATAAATATCAAGCTTCATATCCATAGGGGCCAATGAAGAAATTTAACCTGCAATAACTAACTTAGCAGATGAGGATCGAACTTATCAGTTAACTGAACTTTATCAATCAACAGTCTCGATACTATATTATCAAAATGAAATTTATATTTTTATTATTTTGAATTATAATAAAAAAAATTATTAACTCAATTATATATATTAAGTACGCGCGTATATATAAATCTAAACATTGCTTTTCATCACTTGTTTTTAAATGCATTCAAAGCTAATGAAATAAAATATGATAAATGCAATAAATTTCAATATAATGCTAGTATGTTTCGTAATTAGTTTAGCATTAATTTGTGGTATAGGATGTTAAGCACTTACACATAATAAAATAAAATAAATAGTAGATAAAATATCTAGCAGAAAAATAAAAATAAATAAGAAATGAGCTTTATCTTATTATGCATAATGTTAGCAATTGTAGTATTGTAAAGATGAAATTTATATCAGGGAATAAAATATTTTCTCAAAAAGTCATAATATGAATATATTATTCACATTAATTAACCATATTTTACAAGATATTATTAGAATATTATACTATTAAATGGAATAACTGCTTGGTAACAAAAATATGTTTCAATGATAAATAAAATGTATCCTTCTTTCAAACGATAGATTTTTTTTTACATCAACATACATATAATCTCAATTTGTATTCCATTACATATTTTTTGAAAAAATAATAATAAACGCTTAACTCAATTTCAAGAACATTTGCAATTTTCCTAAACGTAAATCTTTTTTTCTATTTGTTATAAGAAAATGCATAATGCAGAAATTGAAACGTTCTCGAAAATTAGTTTTCCGTGCCATTAGATTATATTCTGGCTGGAAAAAAGGTGGCACTATACCATAACATCATTTAAGTAATGAAATACTAAATTAATTTGGTTATAAATTCCCTCAATCAAATCACAATCGAAGTGGAACTCCATAGAAATTTCTTATCATGTTTAGTTACATTGTTTGTTGAGTTACAAATCATTCATTGAATTAGACAACCATTCTGTCAAATCTACATTAAATAAAAGAAGATATTTTTACAATAAGTGAATTTTTGATTTAGTTGTTAGAGGTTTATCAGTTACTATATATTAAAATAGTCTATATACATAAAATGTAGATGTAAATTTTTTACATATATTTCATATTATTTCTCACACAGGAGATTTAAACATAAATATATTTATTGTACTAATAGGGATACAAAATGATTTTTTTGAAAATTATTAATAATATCATCTTTATTTAAAAACGTTTGGCGCAGTTTGTCCTTATTGGACCTTGCGCCATAAAACGCAACCAACCTCCTCTATTTATAGGCTAATAGCAAATAAAAAGGACAAATCGAGAATATAAGACTAATTTTGATGCAACTTCAAATTAGGCGTGTAAATTGAGAATCAAAATATCGCCAGGTAGAAGAATTAATGAAGGGCTTCAAAGGCAAGATCTCAGTGAATAAAGCAGGACCGAATGTTTCAGCAAATGAAATCTCAAATCAAAATATTTTAAAATAAAAATAAGTTAACCTTTGTGATAAGCTAAAACTCACCAGTTAATTGAATAATATATGATAAAACAAAGGCTTTAAAAACACCTTTTAAATATAGGATGTATGGCAAAGACTCATGCACATTTAAGATAAAAAAAATCCTATCTATTTCTTGAAAAATTTGAAACGTCTGCTTATGAACTAACATATGAAATAATTATTTAGACAAACAAAAGTATTTGAAAAAAATACAATCTTGTTTTTTATTTCTTTTCTTTTCTTTTTTTAAGTGGATGTAAATTTTTAATTTGGCCATGTATTTTCAACTACATTTCATAAAAAAAGTTTACGGTATAAAATGAGACCAACTATTTTAGTTTTTTAAATTTATACATACACAAAAAACATATATTATACTTTCTATTACGTTTTTCTGGTTGGCAGATAAAATTAATAACTGACAGAGCACTAATTACGCTTTCATACTTTCAATCTGAAAGAAAGTATAGTATATAATATATCATTCTTGATTGTCATTACAATTTTTAAACTGAATAGTTCTCTTTTGATTTCTCAGAATTTGCTAAGAAATAGGAATTATTACTCAAAAAAAAAATTCTTACAAAAAAATAAGACTTGATTGATTCGTATTGAGTTTAAATTGAAAATATGAATATCTTTAATAGAAATGCTACATATTAAAGTATTAAAATAAAATTCCTTTTCATAGTCGCCAAATTTATCAAAACTGAATACTTAAAAATACTCAAAAATTAATATTCTGTAAAGGAAATATGATTCAAAATTATTATAAATAATCATTAAACATCATTTATCAATTTAAAAAATTATTCAGATACATTGTTTATAATAATTTCATTTGATATAGTTATGCAAAACATATTTTTCCATTTTGGAAGCACTAAAATATTTTACAACATAAAAACTGAGGGCACTAAATAATAACATTGTAAAATAAAAATATATTGAAGGCCATTACTGTTAAATGGTAAACGAGATGATAGAGTCATATGCTCAAAACGGTTCAAGTCTTTTGAAAATAAATAGAAAAGATATATACTCTAAGAAGTAAAAAATATGAACCCTTCAAACAAACTCACCCAATTTTTATGATGATGAAATAAGCTTGTTTTTTGTAAGAACTTAATAAAACATGAAGAAATGAGCCTTCTTTCAAGGATCGAGTACTTCTACTACTAAAATTTCAGATATATAAAAATCGAGTTCATAATTTAATACTGTCATTTCGTTTTATATTACAAATAAGGGAATATTTAATTTATTATTAATCATTATGTTGAAAACTAATAAAAATATTTTTAATATAAATTTTGTCACCGTAATCATGTAGTTTATTCAGTCCCTCAAATTTCTAATAATATAATTAGAATTTATAACACTAAAACCGAAAGATTTCCTTTTTTTCTAGCCAGCTTTACACAGAAAATAAATTTTCATGTCCATCAATTCGTGCGCATTTTGCGTTATGTGTGCGTTCAAATTCAGTTTTAAAATTGGAAAATAACTTGTGCAGTCACATATATACATTAAATGCTTATAATCAAGTGGAACATGAACATTAAAATTAACTGCAGAAAGTTATAAAGTTATTTGATGAATCTCAAAGTATTTGAACTTAGAAAAGTACAGTCATCAGTTTTCCAATCAATACTGGTGGTATAAATTTGTACATTTCTAATTCCTATCGAAAGTTATAATCAAGTTAAATCCTTATATGGATTAAAATATTTGTAAAACTCCAGAATTTACAAATATGTATATTGAAGTAAATTAATTTAATGAAATATTCTTATATAGTAAAACGTTGCTTAATGAAATTATTGTAAGCCGTTATTATGAAGGTGACGCGAATAAAAATATTCAGAGTATTACAAGCATAGCGGAAAATTATTCGGTCAAATACATCTAAAAGCAATATTTAATGTATTAGCTGCTTTGTTAGAAAATTATAACAACTTGTATTTGAAGACTTATTTACTGGTCCGCAGTAAAAATTAATAATAATGCTCAATTCTGC
>JAPDSC010123726.1:1006653-1054322 GCA_026290005.1 Latrodectus geometricus | reverse complement strand
GGAGTGGCGCCAAAAAGTCAGGACAGATGAATACAATTAATGAATGGAAAATGAGCTAGCTTCTCCGAACAACTAAAGTTGTATTTCAATGGAATTGAAATTCGCTGTGGTAATATAGTGGTTTGATCTATCTGTTTACCATCTACTAAATTGCTAAAGTTCATGTATAACAAATGCTAATAGTGATTACTTTTCCGAAATTTTAATTCACTTTTTACCATGGAATAATAATTTTCTATTTTTATATTTATAGCAATTTTATTTTAAAATCTTTAATTTGTTTACCATTTTTAACATTTTTTATTTAAATGAATACAATGATATAAGTTTATTCATTTACACAAAAACATTTATAAAAGAAATATTTTTTACTTATATATAACGTGAAACTTATAGTTTTTGGAATAACTCTGCTCAAAATATCTTTTAGAATATAAACTTTGCTGATTTTTAACATTAGAGAGAGAGAGAGAGTACTTTAAAAAACTGTAAAACAAATAATTATAAATAAATAAATAGTATTTTATACAGTTATTTAATTGTTGGCAATTACCCATATGTACTGTGAAATATGAATAAAATAGTTATGCATACAGAAGCTATATATATTATTTTCTTAAATGTAGTGAAACATAATCGAAGGATAGTTTTTTCAAGAACTGTATTATTAAAATTCAGGAATATGTTGACAAAAATAAGTCACTCATGTGGTTCCAGATTACCATTGCAATTTTAACTAAACACATATTTTTGTCATTTAATTATTATATTTGAATTTACATCATTTAAGATTTTTAATTAAAATGGAATTTTTATATAGATATAAGAGATTCTTAATTTTTCTGCTTTAAATTTTGTACAGGCGTATAATACTTATAAATACCAGCATGTTTAACAAATATGTAATTATGATTTAATGTTCAATGTCTTACAACATTTTATGTTGGTGTAGTAGTTTTTCAGTAGTTTTTTATTATGATTTTATGACAATTTGAAAAGTACTTTCATCTCATTAAAAGTTAATTTCTTGAATATGTTATTATTTATTTATAAGCTTCACATAATAGTATTAACAACAAAATGAAATATTTAAATTGACATGTTTCTGCTACGTTTACTCACTTAAATTAATAAACAGTTTCTTTATTGTAAAAAAATAAAAATGTAAAAACGTTTCCGTGAATTGAGCACTAAACTGTGTACACAGACAGACCATTCTCTGTCATTACTGTGACAGGAAAATAACTGCTTCGAAATTAAGCCAATCAAACATTATTTTAAAAGAACTTGTGTGTGGCTGTTAAACTTACACACATCAAACTTTATCAGTATGGTGTGGCATTTTCTCAAGTGATTTTTAACTTAAATATCGATCACAACCTAGAATTACTCGGAACAATTTCTTGATACGTCTAGAGTGAATTGCACAACGTCATTTTTTAGTCATGATGTAATTCCAATATTTTAATTCATGTCAATTTTCTATCTCAAGTTCAAGAAATTAATTAGACGCCAGTAAATTTTTAAAGTTCATTCCTTGAATAAGATATATATTATACGTTTTCTTGCCCTATGAATTACAGAGAGTCTTAGATTAAACTTTAAACAAATAGTCTGTGAAAAGTATAAAAGATGGAAAATTGCCTATAGTTAGTTAGAAAAATGCTGAAATAAAGTTTTATTTTTGAAACTGCTTTCTACAGCAATGAAATTAGCCACACCTCATATGTTTGCATCACTAACTAATAAGATTATTGATAACTATGAGTTATCATTTCTAATTCGCATGCATTTAATTTCAAACATACTGAAGTTAACTTTATTTTAATGTAATGTTTTAAAATATTACTAAATTATTGCAAAAGTCCATTTTATAAAAGTTTAAACTTCAATATCTACATATTACAATAGAGAATTTTGGAGCTTAGTTTTATAGTACTTTTAATTCTTATCTCTATCACCTTCACAATGACTTAAGAAAAGTAATTATTAAAACTTTTTAATCACTCTAAGTTTTTGAAGGACTTATTTATTTAAATTTAGAATGCAAAATGCTTAAAAACAAGGAAGTCGTGAGATGCGATCGAGAGTTTTATGGCGTAAATACGTCTTTTACTTCGTAGAGAAGTTTGTTTTAGCTTGGCCAAACAAAATAATTGCGACGTTTATTGGCGGAACTGCATTAAATGCAAAATATTTTGAAAGTATTCGAGCAGCTGTAGTGTACTTTCTGAAGTAAATGCCCAGAAGGCTTTACAACTGACTTTCCAGTTAAGTAAATATTCGAAAACCTTTAAGCAATGCTGAGTCCCATATTCCGGAATCCTTGTTGATTGATTACGCTAAAAGCTTTCCACAAGAGTAGAGAAATTTCACGAGGAGACATTACTTGACGGACTTAATTCAATCCTTTACATCATAGCATCATTAGAATCGGCTACCGACAGCCTCATTTAGGCTCATTCATGCTCTGGAATTAGTTAATATTCTGCTTATGCATGATTTAATTTCTTCCCTTACTCCCCAATGTTCTTAAATATTACTTTGCCATGTTTCAAACAAAAACGTTTTTTTAAATAATTAATAGGATATTTTGGAAATCAAGCATTTGATTTTTTAAATGCACTCAATAATTATTTAGGTAATTAATATTAAAATTAAGATTTTTAAAATTTTTTTATTCCTTTTATGTTTGTAACCATGGTTTTCATACATTTTGCTGCTGATATGATATCTTTTATACACCTTTCATATCAAACAGCAACATTTTGGTCATTTGTTTTCAAATTTTTAAGTTTGACATAGATTATTTAAACATTTATAAATATTTAGAATTCCGACAAAATCACTTATTAAAATTTTTTTGTTATTTTTAAAATAATGCAGACATACAGTTCAGACAGGTCAGAAATATTATATTTTATCAATTGATAATCGTTGATGTATATAGTTATCAAAATGTCCTGCAAACTAAATAAAAAAATTTAAGGACTAATAGAATTAATGAAATGGTTTTAAATTTATACATATAGTATGATTATTTAGCTAAGAATATCATGTTATAATTTTGTTTTAATTAAAAGCTACATTATTCATAAATTAAATTTTAAATAAGGAAAGTCACATGTCTTTTTCAAAAATGCAAAGTGAGCAACTGTGATCACACTTTAACTTATTCTGTGCGATACACAGAGTTTCATGCAAACTTTGCAATGAACTATATTTCACATCATTTCATTGCAGAAATAATACATTATATTCCATTATTATTATAATTTATGATGTCACAATGGAATCGTTTTTATTTATTTCAATATCTAAGTTCAAACTCAGCTTCATTATCAAGCACAAGTCAATCAAGTACATTGCACCATACTATTCAAAAGCAACTGTTGATCATTTTCAGAATTTTAGATGTTTCTCAAAATTTATAATTATTATTATACAAATAAATTTAACTTTTATTATAAATAAAAAAGATTAAAATATAATTTATAATTTTTTAAAAAATTATCATTTAAGTTTCAGATTTTGTTGGGATTATTTGTTGTGGTTACTACCAAAATTATTGAAATTAGAAAAATAATTATAAATAGTTGAAAACTAACTACATTTGGTTATTCTTCTTTTTTGTGGTGATTTTCCCTGTCGAAAAGGTGAAATTTAAATTTTTTATAAAGTCTAAAAATTTCACTTGTAATTTTTTATAAAATGTATTCTTTCATTTACATATCATATTTAAAATATTTCTCTAATATACTATCAAAGTAACTACGTTATGATTTAAAACTTCACGCTAATTAAATACATTTTTAAAACTTTAATTTTGAGAATTACATTTCAAATAAAAGGCAAAACAATTTAAAAATGATATTATGTCATAAAACATTGAAACCCATTAAAATGGTTACTATATAATTGCGCCAACGCTTATAATATATAAGGGCTATGATTTTGAAAGCACAAAATTTATTAATTTTCTTTAAAATAAGAAAATAACATAAAACAGTACATAAAACCAATTATATTCTATTTTTACCCCATAAAACCAAGTTCTATTTTATATTTATTGTTAAAATTAAAATTGCGTGTTATACCCAAATTGAGCAAATTTTACGACCCAAATTTAGCAAGGATAATCATCACAATATATATATCTATTTTTAAAATCTCATCAATTATCAGAAATGACATACTAAAGATTTCATTACATTGATTTATGGACTGAAAACTAAATGGAAATATAATAAGTAATTGAGCTAGCTTTATGTATGGAGATTTAATGAAGTATTATTATTCCGGATTAGATAAAATTATGCAAATTATAATTAATTAATCAAGGAAATTATTAAGAATATTAAATTATTGAAATTTTTTTTAATTTAATGGATTATGCATATAAATATGTGGGATTTCATTAAATCTATTATTAAATAGTCACAAGGTTAATGAGATTTAAAAAATAACAAATAATAAAATGTACTAATATATAAATAAAATATTAGTAAAATTAAAGAAGAATTGATTGTAAAAGTTTTTATTTCATAATAAACAAGGTCTTACGAAGTGACTAAAAAAACTATGACATGGTTTTAAAGAAGTATCCTCGGTTATACAAAACTTAATAACTCATATATCTGGGATCTTTGAATTTGTATATCTTATATATCTTTTGAAATAAATTTTTCTATTTTATATATTGCACTTCAAATCTTTCAATAAGTATAATAAAAGTGTTCTATTGATATGTGTAAATATTGCTGATTTGATATTTATCAATTAATAATGAAAATTAGATCTATTTTAGCAATCAGGATAATTAAACTTCAAAATTATGATTAAATTTGAATTATGAGCTTTTTGATATAATATATTAGTCTCATAGAAACATTTATATGATTTAAAAAACCTTAGTTAAAATTATGTATTTATAACAAATTGTAAAGTTGGAATTTTATACAATATTACAGATAATTAGTAATATTTTCAGATAAAATATAGTCAGAAATTACGTAAATTAATATTACACTAAAATCATTATTACAAAGAATAAATATAAGTCTTTTTATATACAAATTTTCCATTATGAGAGAATCACAGCAACATATTTCTTGAAAAAACCTATTGACACATACCAGGATCACTTCAAAGTTTTGAGATGTGTGATTATGAGATGTGATAAAAAAATTAATGGTTAAATTTGAAAATATAATCTATTTTATTCAAGCACATGACTTTTAGCAGCAAATTACTATTAATTTAGCGTACAATAAATTTTAAGTAGAAGGTAAATAGACTTGAAACAAGAATATTATCCAGTTATGATTAAAGTAAGATTAATTCGAGAAGAACGCATGTTCAACGTCAACAACTAACATTTGGAAGTTAACGTCCATCTCTTGTTGCTATATTCGGATGGTTTATAGTATTTCCCAGAAATCACCTCCTTATGAAGAAGAACGCATAAGAGGCTAGTTGTCAGCTATTATCTTTGATAATTTGTCGGAAGTATGAAACTGCTTATCAATAATTATCGCTGTACATACAAAGTTATACAGGAAGAACTTAAAATTTGATCTACCACCATACATAAAAGTTAAGGAAAAATTGTATATGAAAATACTTTAACTGAACACCAAAACGAGGATCATGTCAGAATTAGTAACGAAACACTTACTAATGCCGACAAGCTCCTCTTGTAATTAAATACTTAAAAATCGTGTCTATCACTTTGCTTCTAAAATCATTCATGATAATGAAATGCTTCAACCATTTTTTGACTTCCCAAATCATCAAGAAAAGAAAAATATAGTTTTTTGTATATGCTTTCACTCTCACAAGTAAAAGTTAGCAAGCTTATATTGAGAGTGCAACGTACAATGCAAAAAATTAATCAAAATCGTTTACTTCAGAAGACTGGCTAAATTTCTGAAACTGGAAAGACAGAAGACAGCTACAGCCAATTAATACACTACAAAATCTCTTCTGGAAATTCTTCAAAAAATGAATTATTAAAAGGCAATTGCGCTACCATGTCAATGCATCCTCTCATTTTTTAAATTTTTTTAAAGATTGACTTTTAACAAAAACACATAACTATGATAGAACACTTTCCTTATTCATTTAATCTAAATATGTTTTTTTTTTTTTTTTGTTTTCCGAGTGCAGATTCCTGTAATTAGCTCATCTAACTATGCATGACTTTTGACTAATTTTTAATCTTTAAAATAAATGTCATTTTCATTCCGAAATGGTGATTGATGGGATATAAACTTTTTTTTTTATCGATTCCAGGAAGTAAATTACATAAGCATTAATATTTTGAAAAAAACTAAAGCTGTAAGAGACTACTCTGGACATTCTTAACATTTGGCAAATGTAATTGTTAAAATTTATATGCATCTCAAAAATTTCAAAGTAACCTTGGTATCACTCTTCGTTTAAATTACAAAAGTACATATGTTATTTAATTTAGTATTAATTTAATAACATACCTCTTGTTGTGTTATCTCGAAGCAATCACTTGCATCTGGTTCCGTCGGTGGTGGTTTATCTTTCAGTTCATCTTCCTAAAAGATAAAATATCCTTGAAGTAATCCTTCCTTATTCAATGCATAAATTTAATGTTTTTTGGTTTTTTTTATTGGTTTTAATTTATTATTCTGTGCACATAATAGCTAACACTACCAATACGTGCATAAAATTACGAGATGCTTTTTACACATATTTTCTTATATGACTTAAAAAATAACTATAAGCACTAGTGTATCTATACACATATTTAAACCCGTCATCTTTATGTTTGTGACATCTTTTCCTGGAAATTTAATTTATATTAAAAAAACAATGAATCCTTCCTTTAACTAGTGGTTTTTGTCTAGCCCCTATTGTAGAATGTAACATTAATATTCATTCCCCTCCTTGCAAATCAACCATGAATACAATATGATTGCATAAAACTAAACAAAATGTTATTGTTAAGTAACTAAAATCAATGGATTACATGAAAATAATTTGTTTAAATTCTTAACTAAATAAAAATTCACATGTAAGTTGTTTTCTATTTTAATATTAATTTGATAAATTTATCCGCACTGATATATTTTATACTAACAATAATTAAAAAAGTAAAGATACGAAAAAATCATTACGTTAAATTACAGAACTGTTTTCATTGTACACTTTCATAAATAAACAACTACATTATATATTCTTTGAAATAACAATTTCAGTTATACATTATTACTTTCACTCATTTTCATTACAATCTGAATAATAATTTTTTCGATGTAAATATATGGGCAATGTTTTCAAACTTTAAAGTATTTTTTTGAGTTGTCTATACAACTTGAGCTTTTACAAATATATTTTATTTTTCTGAATCAGGCATTCTAGAATTTCCATGATTGTGTAAAGCTAAAACACTTTTAAATAAAATAAACTGTATTATAGGATAACTCAAAAGTTCTTATGTTATCTTTAAGTTAACATCTGGAACATCAATAAAGGAAAGTTAATAAAATTTCAAAATTGATTTTAGTTAAAAAGAAGATCATTAATGCAAATTGATTTAAAAATATAATAGATTCATATATAATTTCGTTGTTTATAGGAACAATAGAATAATATTTAGAAAGTAGTTACTTATAGTAGTAGTCTGTAAATAATTCTAACTGAATAAGTAATTAAGAAAGTTAACTATTATTACAAAAATAACAAACTTATTCAGATAAATACAATTTATTTTTATTTTGCTTTGTATCAACATTGGTTATTATTGTCACTCTTTTAACACTTAACGTAGCATTAACAAACAATATTAAAAAATTAACAGTAGCATTATAAAAATGAAATGATCACAAAAATATGAAAGTGTGATTTTTTTTAAAATAATAAACAATTCATAAAATGAATTTCTTAAGAAATGATAAAGTAACATTTTAGGAATACCCTAACTTGATTTTTTAATTGATACTATTAATTTATGGACAATGGGATAAATTTTTGAGCTAAGTATTTATCTAAATATCTTATTTATATCATATGTATCAATAAAATAATAATTACAATTTATAATATTTAAATTTACAATAATTTAATAATTTACAATATATTGAAAAAATTGAATTTTTTATTGAAAAAGGATAAAAATCTACTTTGTTTTAAAGACAATTAATACTTCACTCATTCTCATGTTTTACACTTTTGTGTATTTGTTTTCTACCAATTTAATATTTTCATAAATAAGGAAAATTATTTATATACAAGTTCAAACACCTTAAATTTAAGACCACTCATCAGTATTTTATAGTCAAAAAATACAAAGCAATATGATTTTTAGTAGTAAAAAAATTTTTTTATATGAAACTGATTTGTTTCATATCAAATGTTTCAAGTTTTCAAATTATTTATTTTGAATTTTAATATTTTATAATGATTACACAAAATACAATATATTGTCTGTAGCTAATTTCGCGATGAACATTTCGTACAAGTCAGATGACAAGTTTCGAAATAATATACTTCCTTTTACTTTTTAAGACTTACACATCGAAGTTAATTTGACATAAATATAAAATTAAACTCAATTTTGTGAAAAAAGAACAGAAATTGACAAATTTTACTCTGTTTTTGTTTTTCTCACTGGAAAAATATAAAACCTTAATAAATAGTATAACTATTATAACTATAAATTGAAATTTTATATTTTTCTGAATATTTCATTGCATTTAAGAAATTTAGGATATGCTACTTTTTAAGGCAATCTTATAGAAACATGAACATTGAACTTCTAAGAAATTATATTTTTTATATTTGACTTTTATACTATGAAGCATGTATTGTTTATGCAATATGTAATTAACATTACATTATATAATGCATGTAAAATAATAAGTATTTTATGGTTGGACACGAATTATTAAGTAAGGAGAAACAAAATGAAAAAAAAATAATGGTAAATATTAATGCATTTTTAATCAATATCACTAGTAATGATTAATAATGAAATTTACGTAAAAATAAAACATTTTGTGCACAATTTTTTAGACATGAAAATTATTTTAATACATTATCATAAGTCCCTGTATACCGACATTGTCTAGTGTTTTGTAAATGTGTTTATCTTCATACCTCTGTTATATAATGAAAAACATTATAAAAGGATATTTATTTGAAACTAATTAAAATTATTAAACAATTTATGAATATTTCATTATTCAATTAGTTATTTTCATTCTGTTAAGTAATGTTTATAAGATGACTTTTAATTTTTATTTAAAAATTTTGTTAAATAATACACTTAATACACTTAATACAGATAAATTTTATTAAATACTAATTGATTTTATAAAATAGTAATAGATTCATTTAAGTTATATTAATGTAATTTTTAATCAATATTCTATTATTCTTTAAACTTGAAACAAAAAATGCGCAATACATGAACTTATTTTTTAAAGCCCTAATTTTGTCAATATTACTAACACAAAATCTGCTTTTAAGATGATTTGATATACTATAAATGCATTTTGACAAGTGTTTTTACTGCATAATGGTATCTATAGCTGATATAGCTGAATAGATCTGATTTAATTATAATAATTAAATCATATAACTTTAATAATTAAATGACTAAAAATTAAAATACTATAGAAAATTTTCTTGTTTATAGAAAATATAATACAAGATTTGAAAAAATATTGCGTATTTATATTTTGTAGGCTACTTAAGATACATCGAAATACATTGCAATAACATTTCCTATAAGTGTAACAAGCTTAATTAAAATACAACTCAGTAATAAATATTTTTCAGGATTAACAACGGTATGTTTTTTATGTAATAATAAATTAAGAGAATTATCTGTGATGAAATTTATAGGTAGAATATGAAGTAAATCCTACGCATATTTCTACTTTAAATATATAGTTGAAATTAAGTACTAGAATAATTGTGTTTTCATTTAACAGAAATTATTTCATGCAATTTTAAATGTACTAATAATTCCTGATTTTTATATTATATATTAATAATCCTGTATATTAGTATTGTAGGCGAAATAACCCAGGTTCAGCACACACACAATTTATAAACCCTTCTATATTTATAATACCCTAAAGCACCCTTTTAATAATGGTTCAGTATTGAACAACTTGTTTTAGATTTACTTTCGAGACAACAAAAATAGACAAAATATGTCGAGAGTTTAAAATTTAAGCAATCGTTTAATGAGAGAACGTTATAATTATTTTCCTTCAACAGTATATATAAACTACATTTTAATTAAAATAATGATTATTTCTTAAAATAATTATAATTGTTTAGTCATGAAGACATTTAATCTAGTACGATGTTGATGATGAACTTTATTTTCCACTTGTACGCTATGGTCGTATTTATGAGTGTCGAAATTGTTTTCAAGAGGAAATGTATAGTTAACGGCATTTTTCACTTTTGGGCTTTAGAGTGAAGTGGGTATAATTCCGATTTTTCCTACTTAAAAGTGACTATTTTCTTCATTCAAATGGTACTTGAAGGAAACAAATACAGACAGCTTAGCTTCACATACAGAATTTATGAAAAATTTTTAAGGGAGGGAGACTAAATAATTAACGATAATAAACATAATTACCAATAAATACCTGCTAAAAGTAAGTATAATCATAACCAACATAGTAAATGAATTAATGATATTTATTCCAGTAAAAAAAAGCTGTTTCTATCCTCATAAATAAATTAAAATAGTTTATTTAGTGTAAATATTTCTCTATCAATAAATATTTTTATCATTTATTAAATGTAAGCTGATGGGGTAAAATTTCATGAAAAAAGTGATAGCTCTTCTGATTATCTGTTTGCAGTTTCATTTTTTGTTCTTAAAAGCTGTACTGAACTAAATAATTACATAAGAGTGAAAGTAAATCACTCAGTAAATATGAAAACTATGAATCTTTAAAATTATTCTGAATGTAAAATATGAAATGAGATTTTAAAATGTTAATGAAATTTTCAACGAAATAATTAACAATGGCTATGTAAATTTTTAACAGCAAAAAACTATTCATTTATTATTTATTTTACTCATAATTAAAATTCAGTCTGTTGTCAAATTATATGTTTGTTTAGGGGTTATTATATAATGAAAAGTATATATAAAACCCATTATAATTAAAGATTTTACTGAACTATTATTTAAAATTTAAGTGATCTACTTAATTCGGGCTTTTTGATAAAAGTGGAAGAAAATGCCTTTTACCGTCATTCTCTGTTAAAAAGATGTAACTTGTTGTAACAGAATATGAATAAGTCTGAAGTATTTTATGAGTTTCGAGCTTATATACCTATATTCTCAGTTAGTGCAAAGTTAAAGCAAGACATTTTCCATAAATTTTGAATTTAATGCCCGAAGTGTTAAATTAAAAACTTGTGTTACTATTAAAATATAATTCAAACTTTATATTATTACATGCAAACCATTAAGTATTAAAATATTCCAATTTTCTATAAATTCTCGATCATGAGACGTAATTAATAAATGAAAAATTTTGAAACTAAGTAAATTTTTGTCTTTCTTAAAGTATACATATTTCTGTAACATTTACTTTTATTTTTTGATAAATATGAATTTTACTTTTTTATATCTTCCTCAAATACATATAAAAATTTAATAAATGTTTCGAAGTGCATAGGCTATTATAATGTAAAATAATTATTCTTGCTTTTATAAAACAGACAAGAATATAAGATATTCTACCTTCGACTTATCAAATTCTAGCATGATTAGAAATTTTTTCAGTTCTTTATGAAAGTTGAGAATATTTGCAATTTCTTGCAGTTTCAAATTGCAATTAAAATTTTCATTTTTAAAACTTTTTCAATTAACATGAAAAAAAGAAAAGAAAATTATAATTAAAGATCTTGGAAATCAATATTGGAAAACAACAAATCTCAGGAATGTGGCAAACTAATATATAATAATTATTCAGGAATGTAGAAAACTGATCATGTTTTTTTAAAGAAAAGTACACTTCAAATATTTCTTTAGAGAAATAATGTTAGAAATTTAATTTAAGAAGTGCTAAAAATGTTTCACTTAAGATGTACTATTTTAAGCACTTTTAAAGTTTAGTTTAAGAAGTCCTAAAAGACAGATTTAATTCAACTTGGATTCTGGCAAAGAAACCTGAGGAATTTACCTTCAGAAAAGAGAATACTTTGGATTGCTCGAATGAAAAAGATAACAGAGTTGTACAAGAATGGATTGATTTTACAATTTTTCAAGAAATAGAAACCAGAAAATAACTAATCAAGGATTACACAAATAGAAATGAAAGTCTGACACAATTGGGGAAAATAAGAAAACGATGCAAAAATTTGTCACTTAAAAATAAATGGTCGAGTCATTATTATTTTGCTCAAAATATATATTGTTTTAGTTGATGCAAGTATATTTTTGAATTAAATTTGTGTAAAACCAGAAAGGAGAAATATCCTTCACTGTACAAAATTAAGTTTATTCTGTACATTAAGAGATTTCTAATGAACAGCTTATAAATTATAAAACTCTAACCAATAAATTCACTTAAGAAATTTAGTTCCATGAAAATATGCTGTTTATATTGTAAAATAGACATAAAGTTTAGATCGTCAAAATGCAGCTAAAAATCGTTAGGGTTGCTCTAATTTGAAATATAGAAAATTCAAGTAAGCAACTAACGATTATTCAATCAACATCATAAAAGTAATAAATTGTAATTCTATTTAATATTTTGCAAAAGTTTAAAAACAAATTGCTCAAAGATTCTTTGATGAATAAACACCAAAATAACTTAAGGAAAATAATAAGTCTATTCTTCAAACCAGCTTTAATTTATACATTAAAGTTTGCAAACCACCAGCTTTTAAAAGTGATATTTTTATTCTATGTATTGAAGTATTTGTCATGCATTCTTGTTAAAATGAATTCTTGTCATGTTCTATAAAATTACAGAAACATTTCATCTCTAATTTTGCAATTGTCTTAAAATGCCATTGGTAAAGTTGCGAATACAAATACGGATAAGGGTCAGTGTTGTATAATTTAAACTTCTCTCTCTTTTGCAAATTGTTTGTGTTTATATATTTAAATTAAAAATCATTACAAGCTGTAAGACTTTAAGATATAAAAATATACTTAAATCGTTGTAATTTTATGTGTAACAATAAATAATTCTACATTAATTAATGCACAATTTAGTTAAAATAAACCTCATAGTATATCAATGATTTTTTTGTACAGTTTAGTAATTCAAGGACCCTGTAATAACTGCATCGCATTGAAATGAAAATGCTTTTAGTATTATATGCAATAAGTTATTCGAAAAATAAGAATAATATAATTAAATAATTGTGTGAAGCTAGAAAAGTTATATAGGTAATTTTTTAATATTAAAAGAATAATATAAAAAATTTTAATTAACATAATGTTTTGTGTCGAGCCATATTTTATTAAGAGTCTATAATTGGATTTAGTGTAAAGTTTCATGAAAATACTTAGCTCATATTATTGAAAAATGGTTTATAATACAACTTATTAACAAAAATGTGAATATATTATAATCGGATCTGAAGTACTGAATTCAATTAGAATAAAAAAAATATGGATAGATGGAAACATAGAACAGATAAAAAAAGTATAATAAAAGAAAAGAAATGTGATAAAAAATGTGAAAATTTAAACCACGATTTTTTCTTATGAACTGAATAGGGAAATGGCATAAGAAACACCTTATATTTTTGTGTAAAAAACTAATTGATAAACTGTTTCCAATATCTCAGACAAAATAAGAAAGAAAATGATTACAAAACGGTAATAATTAAACAACACATGAACCAACAAAATTAAATTTTAAACAGTATAATTAGTGTTTGCCGTTATAAAAAATAAATTTAAAAATTAGTAATTTAAAAATCAGTATACTGAATTAACAGACAAGTAAATACAACAATAATATTTAACGCAAGATGTTTTCCAAAAAATATAGTAAAACCAAATTTATAAGCATTTTTTTTATAAAATATTTAGACCTGTACCTTCATGTATTTTATCGAATGTTATAGCTTACAATATATTAAAACACATAATTTTATGATTAAAAATACACATCTTTCATATTAAAACTACTAGAAGTAGGTTAAAAAGCAAAATGTTTGCTTCAAAGAAGTATTGCTTGTAAAAAATTCATATTCATTTAAAACTAGTGTAGAAACTGCGTTTCACAATACCACATTCATCTATTTTACTCATAATATTTTTAAAAAATTGGGATACAAGAAATAGAAAATACAAGAGTCTTAAAAGAATTACTTCCATAGCATTATTTCTACTCATAATGGAATTTAATAGTTCTTGTGCACTGAATCTGTTTTCTTGAATACTGAATCTTGTGCTCTGAAGAACAGAATGGATACACTTCATGGAAGCAAAAGTGTTCCTTTAAATAAGTTCATAGAAGTCTAAAATTAATCATTCACAAATGATCTGATTTTAAATTCTTTCATTAACTCTACTATACTTGAACAAATGGCTGTACTTTTATTTCCTTTCTTCAACAAATGCATGTTTTATAATATGTGGAAACTATAAATATTATTAATATATGTGCATTTTCCTAGACAGTAGAAATCAATATGCTGGATTATTAATATTTAGACATTTTCTTAGACAGTAAAATTCAGTGTTTATTGAGCTGGAGTTCTTCCACATACTGTAAATAAATAATTTAAAATACACTGACGTTTTCTTTCTGTTTGTTTGAAGGATATTCTTTCAGATTCGAATTTCTTACTTAGACAAAGGGTACTTAAAAAATTCTTCAAACTTTAAATAAATAAAAAAAATTATTTTGAGAATAGATCTATATTCAAATTTTTAACAAATAATTTCTCACGAAACTATTATTTTAAACATAAATCATTTAGTAACTATAACATATTCCTCTGTTGTGTCTTAAATCTTTTGTCGTTGAAATAGTTTTGATTCAAACCTATTATGTTCAGAAGAATAATTGAAATCTCACAATTTCAGCATAACCACACACATTTAGTTCTTTATAATTTCATCTAAATACTGTAAATATTGAAATATATTATTAAAACGAAAACAAATTTTTGATCAAATTTTTAGTTATAAATACAAAGATTTCATTATAAAATAACCAACTAATTTTATAGCTATCTGAATGTTCTAGTAATGATTTGTAGTGAGCATTTTATGAATATTAAACCCTAAGTTGTTATGTAATTTATGCCTTTACTATCATTCAATAATAATCCAAAATTTCAAAAGTGTTCAAGAGGAATAAATTCTAAAATATTCCATACCGGACAACTTAAAAATTCATTCTTTCATGTTCGATATCTAAATTATTCATCTGTTTCAATGTTGTTAGCGTTAAAATTTCTTTTCACGAATGCTAAGTTTTACTCAAGTTTTAATAAATGGTGTGACAAAATATAGAATATGTTAATTTAATTGTGTACACACAGACACCAAATATTCACCAAATCTAATCATTCTACTGTTATCATTATCCAATTAATATTTATTCATAGGAAAAACACTTTTTATTTGCAAGAAACACCTGAAGTGAGCTGAATCAAGTGATTTTTATAGATGGCTATTTGATCAAATTATTCTAGAAATAAACAGCTCTGTATGAGAGAAAATAAGCAGTTAATCCTCTAACATTCCTGAGTTTGAAGAACTGAATGTTAATATTTTAGAGTGTTTTCGTGTCATATGGCCAGTATTGTGCTTTGAAATGGTATAGATATTATTCAAAGATAACTTAATATTGTTTCTCACTTAACTGAGATTCTGAATATTAATACTGTAAGCAGTTTGTAATCAATATAGGACTTCTTTAGAAGGATTTATTTTTCTGCATGTTAATGATCATGTCATATATTTTGTTGTAGACTATCTATACTATGTTCAGATATAAAGCTTTACTCAGCTACCATTACAGTTGAGGAAATGACTTACATGTTTCATTTTCTGAAATCATGATATTCTATGGGGAACTTGCATAGTGCACAAAGAATTTATCGTTTCTAAGTTTCATAGTTTATGATTTAGTATTTTAATATTTTACAAACATTCTCTCGGATATGTTTTTGGATCGACTGATCTCTCTTTAGAAGGACATATTGATCAATCTGATTCATCATTGACTCGAAACTACCTTATATTATATGTACGAAATAACAATTACAATGTGTTACTGACAACATTATCAAGAGCCATCTGTCTAATTTTAATAATTCATAATAGAATTTACATCATAAAACTTTCATTGCATCATGCCAAATGCAATAAAGAATTTATCCAATTAAGGGTTTTGCATCTAATCTTTACCTGTTTCTTCAAGATAAATTGCCCTAAATAAAAAAATTACAATAATATTAAAAGTTGCTTTATTTTTAGTGTGCAAGTAAAATACAAGCATGTAAAAAGACAAAAATTTAAACTTGGGAAACAACCAGGAAAAATTTAATTTAACAATGCTTGCTTCAAAAATATAAGACAAAGTCAGAAAATACGTTTAGAGTATTTTTTAAAATTTATCTATTTCTTGTTTAAGAATTACATTTATACGAAAGATGTACCTAAAGTAATTTACTGTAATTAGTACTAAGGGCTTCTTACTTTGGTGCCAAGTATTTACTATAAAAAACGGGAAATATTTTCTCAAATAAATTACTAGGCCGAATTTATGAAGAAAAAGTAAACATGATAAAAATGGCTTCTTAAGTCTAAAAACTTCAAGTTGAAGTATGGATAAATATTCTTTTTGTTTACCCACAGCATTATTAATTAGTTCACCAATTTGAACTTTGAAATCAACTCTGTAGGGTCACATATAGTATAACGCAATCATTTGAGAATATATTATTGAGAAAGCACTATTTTAAAATAATATTTTTTAACAGAATCAAAGATAAATGAAAATTGTTATGAATTACCTGATTGAAAATGATATTGTGAGATTCTATAGGATTTGTAGAAAATTTTTTTTAAATATAAATTTCAGTTTTTCATACCGAGAAAAATATTTTTACATTTTGCATATTTTAGAAGCATCATATGTCCTTTACATCAATTGTTTCATTAACATATTTTATAGCATCATGGTTCTCCTTTCCATTCATATTATACTTTCAAATTTTTCCTTGATCACATGCTTTTAAAATTTTTCATGCACATAATTAAAATCATGTTCATGTAACTATGATCATTAACAATTTTAACCTCTAGAAATCCTGTTAGTAAAATATTATAAAATACTGCCTTTTATGCTTTACCAAAAAATTATAAAAATTCTCTAAAATGTTTTATATTTTTTCGCATAATATCAAATTTCTATCCATGATAATACCAAATATCGTACTCGTACAAAAGAAGACATTTTGTAAGATTAGATACTCGGAAAGAAACTTAAATAAAAATAATTGCAATTCTGAATGATTTACCTGAAATAGCACATTAAGAAACTATATAAATAACTCAAAATTTGGGAAAAAATAAACAAAATAGGAAAATTCAAAAAAAAAAAAAAAAAAAAAAAAAAAACTTAAAAATGAGCTTTCCAGATCAGACACCATAAATATTAAAACTACTTTATTTGATGAAAGCGATAACTACTCAGCAACCTTCAGCATATTTTATCATTTTTGTCAAAGAAATCCCTAATGAAACTAAAGAAATGAATGAACCAATAAAAAATAGAGAAAAATGAAAGTAATCTAACAACACCATATTACCTTTAAACCCCTGACCAGATATTACATCAAAAAGGTGATTTAGTAATCGTAACTTACATAAAAATATCCAGAAATATAACGAAAATGTTAGAAAAGACGGATATATTGCTACGTGTCATGATTAAACCGGAAAATATTTGAAACGGTCGATTATACTGATGAAATTTGTGACAGAAGATGAAATATCATGAAGACAATTGTTTGACCAAAAATAATATTGAATATAAAAGATTAATGTTTCGATTAAAGACAGAACCTAGAATGTAAAAAATGACCAAGACATAAATTTTGTAAAAAGTTTAACTAAATTATAATACGTGGTATTTCATCAATCTAAAAGAATTTAAACAAAATTTGAAGTCTATTTCTTGAACCGTAGTCAATCATACTCGAAACTGTCAAGAGTTTTATAGGTTACTTTGTATGCTATGCTTTTTAAACTAATGGAATCACACTTTAAAAGGACAATTTTAAAAAATAAAGGACACAGCTTCATCATTTTTTTCATTAAGAAATCAAAAATGAAAATGGATACTGATATGTTATGGTGAGTTAAACAGGAAATAAGGATTATAGGAAATTATCAATGAAGACAAAATAGATCAAATAAAATAGAATTTTTGTAGGTAAGTTCATATTTTGAAATAATAAAATTCCTTCCTTGCTGTTGCCAATATTATGACTTTTCAGTTATAAATAAGTCTGTAGTTAGTTTGTTACTACGAAAAAAATGAAATTTTTCAGGTAACAATAGAAATAATGAAAGATAAGCATCAAATAACTGTCTCCTTTAAAACTATAAATTACAGTGTCAAAAATTTTATCAAACTCTAGATTCATTAGTTTCATAGCAATATTTATACATTGAGTGTTGAAAATTCCTGTGAATTTGAGAAGTAGCATTTTTTATTATTGTATGCGCTTAGGAATAATTATCCAAATAATAAATAACTAATTGTATTCATTTTTAAATGCTAATAGCCCACTCCAAAATTCCACCTTATAAGATAGCTAAAGATAAAAAACTATTACAACCATAACTAAAATTACAGGCCTTGCTCTTTGTTTAGCTAAAACCACATACCATCGTAACTGATTTATAAAGCTTCCTAATCCAATAATTTCTATTTATACATATTTCTAATAAGTAACTCTTTTTGAACTTTAGGAAATACACATTGTGATTCTGTCTACTTTCTTCTGTGTGTAGGTAACCTACTATCATTATTACATATGATTTTCAGAATAATAAGAAAACAAACGTTTTGTGAATAATACTAAAAATAGAAACATTTTTCATTTAGATTTAAAATACAAAGGAATTCCGAATCATTTATTTGATCTAGGCTAACCGAAATTGGAGTAGCTTCCTTTCTAACTACATTTTAATGTGCTAGAACACTGGTATTATCATTTATTCAAACTAATGTAATCTCTTATTGTGACTGCTTTTAAGACAACAATCAATCCCAAATAGATTTTTCCACCTATTTCATTTCTCATTTTCATTGATTGCCAATTAGATAAGGATAATGTAACTAAGGATTATTTTGCTTGTATACTTCGTTTTTGACATGAGAAGTACTTACTAAGTAATATATAAACAATTGAAGATGCAAATGTACTTTGAAAATGTTATGCGATACATGATACATGACAAAAGCATTCAAATAGATGATTGTAGAAATAAAATGACATTATTTTTTCAAAATGATTTTAGTTATTCAAAATTTTCAAGGACAAAATTAAAAGATAAGCAAAGCTAATATTAATGGTAAAAAATAATGTTTTGTTTCCTTAGTTTACATTTCATGAAATGAAGCTAAGAACATATAATAGTCCCCCACTCTCACCATTTTTGTTCTCTTTTATTTCATAAATGATTCAAAGTTGAAAAATACTTCGAACGTTTAATTAAAATTCACTTTAACGTTTAAAATGCTACATGAGAAACAAAGAATTAAGAAATGAACAATGACGTAGAGCTTGAAAACATTATAAAACAAGATACTCTAATGTATCATTTAAAAATACTTAAGTGAATTTCATTTAATAATTCACAAAAAATTAAATTAATCCAAAGACATTATTAATTATTGAAGAAAACTCCTAGATATTTAACTATTCTACATCTTCATGGTAATCATGAATAATGAAATTATAAACGAACACTCTTAAATGAAAAAATTAATTGCTATAGAAGAATTATTTATTCAATCTTGCCCAATGATTTCATTTTGAGCAACTACTGATTAAATACCTCCAGGAAGTACTTTTGATGCATCTTGGGGCATGCTTCCGAATCACATGAGAAGAAATCTGAAAACCCCCAAGCACGTACTTCAAAATATGAACATACAGGAGGCAGAAACGGTCATTTTTCTTTGTTTAACTGTGATTAAGGCTGAATCAAGTTTTGTTGGAAAGAAGAAATATGCTGCATTTCATTTCTTTAAATAAAAATAATTTAAATAAATAAAGGAGATAGAGTGAAATGTTCATGTATATCTTAATCATAAAAATTAGAAATTCTAATTAGAATGTTTTTTATTCCACCATTGCTTTGATGTTGTGTAATCATATTTTCTAAGGTATTTTGAGCGTCTATAGCGCATTCCTTTTCAGGATGATCCTCCAAAACTGACGGGTTGTAAGTACGATTTTCAAGGATGGAAACTATAAAGCTTTCTAGATTATTATTTATAGTTTGACATTTATAAGAGAAAATGTACAGTTTATATTTTCTGAATTCAATAATTGTTCTTGATATCATAAAAAAAAATATTTTTAAGCTGTTCTGTGAGTAGATTAGAAAACTTATTGAAAAAAGTTATGAAGCAAAGAGGATAATCTAAATAAAATGAAAACTGCTACTGTAAAAATGTTTTTGAGTGTTTTCCGACGATTCAAAAAGTAGCAAGTACCATAAAATAAAATCCTTATTTGACTTCTTGAGAGAAAACTGTCCATCATGAAATAAATAAGTACTTGTAGAATACATTTCTTTCCAACACTAACAAAAGTAGCAACTGATAAAAAGTGTATCTTTTGTTGAAACTATTGAAGTATTGATAGATCTTAGAAACATTAGATCTATACAAGTTAAAATCAATTTTAGAATTTCTATATAGAAAGCAAAGTATTAAAATTGTATATTTAGAACAATTGCTTATCAATAAGTGCAGCACAAAATTCAAAAATACTTATTTTAATTGGAAAAGAAGTTCATTTTTATCTTTTAGTAAAACTTAGAAATTCGTTAAACGAAAATGAAAAATAAATACAATTACTTCAACACATTGTGTGTGTGTGTGTGTGTGTGTGTGTGTGTGTGTGTGTGTGTGTGTGTGTGTGTGTGTGTGTGTGTGTGTGTGTGTGTGTGTGTGTGTGGGTGGGTGGGTGTGTGTGTGTGTGTGTGTGTAAAGCATATTCAGAAATATCAAAAACATATGCGAAATAAATAAATATAAAAATTATAAGTATTGCAAAATACACACATTCTGTTCAAAAACAGTTTAAATAGAATTAACATAAAATAAATAATCTAAGATTGTTTAATACTTGAGACAAATAAAATACAATAAATCAAATAGACAAGGCCATTTAAATGTAGTAAGCAGATAGAACATATAAGCAGTAGGCTAAGAGAAATTTATAACATGAAGTTTGAATCATTTAAATAAATGCATAAAATAATGGAAAAAAAGTGCAATGAATCAAATTGAATGAATAAAGTATCACAACATGGTCAGCTTAATCAGGGGGTGTTGACCATATTGGTATGATGTATGACTTTTCAACATTGGCTGAACACTAAAATGAATTTTTTTTATTTGAAAATAACAACCTAATTAATAATAATTAAGATATAATACCTATAATTTCATTTTTTAGATGAAATTTCCAATTTCGAAAATATCAAATTTCAAAACAATATGGGTAATTTTTATTCTTTACGCTCAGCATTTATTTGGAATTTTGTATTTTGTCTTAATTATATATATATATATATATAATAATATATATTAATTTATATCTTTTAATATATAAATATATATATATATATATATATAGGGTTTTCACAGATTAAATTTACCATAAAAGCTTTTATTTACAAGGTGAAATACCCATTGATAAGCATGATGAAATTTGCAAAACAATATTATTAAATTTTACTAGACCATTAAAAGTTTTGAAATAGAAGACTATTTTACATTGAAACTAAATTATAAGAAACCTGAAACATCTAACAAAAATTTTATTTTCATTCTACTATTACTTGAAATCAAATATAAATTATATTCTCAAAAGAAATGTGAATAAACAAATAAAACAAAGTGTAAAATTGCATTCTGTAGAATTTAATATTGCGAAACGAAGTAACAATAAAAGCAATAGCAAACCAAACAGGGACGAATATAATATTATGAACAACAAAATTGTTGAAGCAACTTTTTCATTCATTCGGTACATCACATTTTTCGGGCAGTCAACATTTGCTGCACAGTAATTGAAATTCTTTCATAACATTTTTTTAAATATTTTTATGTAGATTTCGTATTTAAATTATCTTGAATCAAATAAATTATAAAGTCCTATTGTTACACAAATATGAAACAGATACTATTTCCTATTTACATTTATTAAATTTATCCTGAAATATATACTTTTAAAAATTCAGCTTTTGTGAATTTATTCTAAGAATTCTTGCTTTAAGATAAATTATTTAGCTATAAATTTGCTATTTTTTTAAGTTTGCATTCCTCATGTCATTTGTGTACATTTTATTATGAAACTCTTATATTTAATTAAAAGAGATATATATATATTAACAATGAAATTTAGAATTATTTTATTTTTTATACTGTTTTAGCATATTTAAAATATTTTAATTAAGCAAGAATTATTATTTTAATGTAATTCATGTAAAATAAACACTCGTTTATTTTTGTTACGACTTACTTAAGGATGCTACAGGAAAAGTAGTTGATAGATCATTTTAATTCATGAGAGAAAAGCTTGGAAGAATATTCATAATCTTAAATAAACGTAAACATTAATTTCCTAATAAACTAATTTGCTTACATTGTGATAAAAAAATTCTTCACTGAGAAAAAAATTTAATGCATGTCATTCAAAATAAGATAAAAACTTATCGTGGTTTCTCGGTTATTAATTCATTGTTAATGTACCTAGTGAATCGTAGTTGGAGAAAAAAATTTATGCAATATCTGAGATACTCAGACTCACTTCAGATGAAAATATTTAACATATCTGTTTCGTGTAATCGTTTTAATAGAAATAGTTATCTTATGTAAAATTGTTGCGTGCTTAATATTTGAGCTTGAAATTCATCACATTTCAAGGAGAAAAATGAGAAACACTTAGAAAACTGAAATAAGAGTCACTGTTTCGTACAATATATTGGATTTCTTAGCTCTAGTAATCATTATGCTGTAAATGCATCGAAATTGATATATAGATTTGTTTAGACTCAGGCGGAAAATTTTCGTTTTGTGTAATCATTGTTCTATTTCAAACAGATAAAACTTAATGAGAAATTCAATATTTTATATTCATGAATTTTTCTCCTTTTAGAATTAAGAAAGATAAAAGTACTCAGCTGTGTAAAAATGCGTTAGCCTTAATTAGTCTTTAAAGGTTTTAAAATCATAATTCCATTCTTGCGCTTATTTCTCCTTTTCATTTCTAATTTTCCTACGCAAGTGTATATAAATTGGTTTTTTTATTTCTTTTAAAAAAAGAGCTCCATATATTATTCCTGATAGATTTATGATACTTGAATAATGTAATTTATTTTGATTAGTCGAAGATAGAGACATGAACGCAGTAATTTAATTTGTCGGAAACTTTTTTTGTAAAATTGCTGGCACATTATGAAATACAAGCTATAGAAATATACTTAGAATCTTAAATTTTTTAAATAAGCTGAACAATGTAAGGGTGTTTATAATCTATGATAAATAAACCATTTTAGGATTACTGTGGTACGGATTCCATTGTTCCTCATTATATACAAATTCCTATTACGAATTTTGCCATTGGAAAGCAGTGGGCCTCAACGTTATAAATTGTGTAGTTCACTAGATACATTTTTCAAATAACAGCAAAACTCTATTTTTTTAATATAAATTTACTCCCATTTTTGAAAACTAAATTTTTTATGTTGTAATAAAGTCAAATTTATAATATCATTAGTGGGAAGATGCCCATTTTTACCATTTATTTCAAACCATTTGACTATTGATTTGGAGGGAGGAGTACATTTGATTATAGTGTAAATTGGTCTAAAGGTAAAATAATTTTTCACACGATGAAACTATGTAATAAATATTTCACACACACAGTTAGTATTAATTCACTTTAAGTTTCTTTTTCATATGTGTGTGTAATAAATAATTAAAATGTATTATTTGTTACCTGTACACGAATGATAATGAAGAATTGCGTGAGGAGCTGTTTTACAGTGAATATAGAATTCTTCAGTAAACCAAGATAATATTAGACACATTTATAGGAAAAATGTCAGATCAGTTAAATTCTTACAATTCTATGGGTTTTCAGAAATCAATTAATGGAAAAAAGCAATGTTAAAAACACTGCTTTGAATAGGCTGTTTTCTTATGGATATTTATGAAAATTCGCAAACTATGGTTCGCTTAGCAATTACTAAAAATATCATGAACTGTGTATGTCATTCACAATATACCTATTGTAGGAGTGAGTAAACAGCGGGTTACTAAAGTAATCGGCCAAATCATTATTCATTCATTATTTCTTTCTCATGTGCGATCAAGGATTTATCTTTTTTTTTTTTTTTTTTTTTTTTTTTTTTACCACGACTGTGGAAGCCGTGTAGTGAATTCCAAAAAGTGATACCTAACTTATTTCGAAGCGCTTTGTGGAAAATCGTGTGACAGATTACATTTACTTCATTAAATTTATTCTAAAATTAAACATGATTGTTTTACATTTAACATTAAATGTGATGCTAAGCATTGAAAATATGAAAAAAATATTATCATAGTAAATAAAATAAATAAAACCCATAATTTTATTCAATTTGTGTTTATTGATTTTTATGGCACAGTTTGTACCTTAGAAATATAAAGTTAACTAATGAATGCAATCATTTAAAAAAGTGCAGCCCCCCCCCCCCCTTCGGTTTCTTCTGTTTTCACAAAGCGGCATACGAACGGAAACAACTGTCCATTCTTAATCTAAAGTATGTGAAAATATTATAAAAAAGTATTTATATTATTCATCTCAAAGAACAATAACTCTCTTAAATAAGCAATAAATAACAAAAAAGGAAAATGTTTCACTCCGTTATAGATGTAAGAAAAGATATAATAGAAAATGCAACTTAAAACATGGTATTTTAAAAAAACAACTATTAAATTTTTGTAAAGTTCTTCTCGTTTGTAACTCGTAAAAAGATTAATTTAGAAGGAAATCTAAAAATTAGATTAATATTTAAAAATTTTACAAATATGTGAACAATGTACACAAAATGGTGATAAGAGACACAAAAAATTTATATAGTTTGTAGAAATTCTAAAAAAGTATTAAAAAATGATTTTGCTTTATTAATAGCAAGTAAAGATTGAAGCTCATCGATTATCAAAAACTCAATTTTTCAGAACGAATGCTCAAAATTTCATTTTATGAATTATGCATTGAACAACATAATGGATAAAGTTCCAAAGGAGAGGAAAATATTATTGCACCAGCTAAATATTGGTTTTGTGATGTTTTAATAATATTTAGCTGCTTTATTGATCAAAAAAAGTTAGTTTTTTTACGATAACTATTATTTTCACTATTCCAAAAGATGAGATGTAATATCTGTTCGAATGATAAGAAATAGTTATTAGGAAGAATCTTTTAACACTTCAGAAACGAAAATTAATAGTTGCACAGTTTCATATCTATGAGTCTAGGTGAGAAATAAGAGAGGTTTCAGTACGCGATATTTGTAAAACGATGTCTCGGAAATTTTAACCCATCTTCGTAATATACGATGGTGCCTTACTTTGAATAAAACTTAATACGAGTTAGTAACCTCAGAACCAATTACTGAAACTTACACTAACCACAGATTAAGATCTGAGAGCCCGAAAAGATTAATATGATGGATTTGGGAACTTAACATGCTATGCTCACAGATGAAATGAGCAAGAGAATTTTCATATATATAACAATATATAACATACCTATGCAGAAGTCATTACTATCAGCTAGTATTTATCAGCCAACCTTAAAATAATTTATTTATGTAAAACAGCTTACCATACACTAATCATACTGTCAATAAAGCAATCAGTGCTTTAGGTATTCTCGAGTAAAATAGACTAGATCACACAAATGATACATGTGAGAATCCATATCACACATTGACTTCCTTATAATACAACAGTTTTTACTTAATAACTGTAAGGTTTAATCAGCCGATTCAACAATTGAAGTGATTCACAGAATTCTGGTGGAGGAATTCTGTGAGTCAAATGATTGTTTTGTTGTTTACATAATTTTTGTTGATTTACATCAAATGGGATGAAGAATAGATATCGGAAATCATTTTTGAAGTGTTTACGGTGAAAATTCTTCCTCCGCCACAATATCCGTTCTGAATAATACAAGGTAACAATGCATTCAGTAAAAGTAGCAATAAGTGTATATATTTTTGCTTTTAGATCTTAATGGAATAGTAAATTAATTTGCTTTCCTTATGGAAAGCCTATGCGACCTATTGAGTTCTGATTTATTCACGTGTTTATGAATCAGCTAAAGTTTTCTTTCTTAATTTTCGCAGACCAGAAGTTCTCGTGCTTTACAAAACACGAAATCGATTATTTAAACATCTAATAGCTATGACTACATAGTAATATTTTCTTGGTTGCAGTTGTAAGAATTTTATCCCTACTACTCTGAACTAACAGGACCATTAATTACTATAGCATTAGATTTTTATTCTGAAAGGAGACCTTCATTAACAGAACTCTTTTTCTGATTAAATCAACATTTCACTCACTGGCATATCTCATTGTATATCTTTCTCCAAATTTTTTACAAAATATTCATGTAGTATATCTAAGTGTTTGATGTCCAAAGTCATATTTGTTGATTCTTTCTTAAAATTTTTCCAAACTTCAATGAAATCGCATGTTAGGTTACGTTTTTGAGTAAATTCTTGCTTGTCTATTCACATGACTTTAAGATCGATAATTGTTTTAAATTCTAGTTGAATTTTGAATTATATTTTGTATTTATTTTCAAATCAGTATCTTATAGATTATGCTTATTAGTAGCATCTTTTTTATCACATTTATCAGGAGTTAGTTATGCTCAAAATCGTTTTAAAATGAAAAATACTTTATATTTCCCTTGTGGAAAAACAAACCAGAACTCCTAAATTTACGTTTAGAATAAAAATTCTTTGGAAATAAAACTTTTTCAGATAGAACATCACTAATAAAAGAACAAAATACCTTGTCAGACTAAATCTATTCTTTTTCCATTCGTTTGATTTTATATCGATGTTTTTCAATAAAATCAAAACCCTAACTCTATTACTCTTTTTGGAAATAAATTCTTTGTCAAAATATACTTTAAAAATTGTAGTACAAAATGTATTGAATATAACAATGACAAAATAATATGCTCTTTTATTTTTTGACTACAACATTTAATAAGATATACGGTTTATCAAATTGCTTATAAATAAATGTGTTGGTTCATAATTATTAAAGATGTAAAGCTTATTAAAAGTATAAAGAATTTAAACTTAAATGGGAGACAAAATTGTTTTTTTTTTATTCATTACGAAAATAATATACTACTGAAACTGGTATTTGAACTTCGTAAAAACTATTTAATTAACTAAAAATTAGCAAAGATAGGAAATTTATTTTTTAAATTTTGATTTCAACACATTAAAAGATTGGGTTTCAGTACTAAAGTTATTATATTATGAAAACAAGAGAAAGTTTTGAATAAAGCAAGGAAACATTTCATGAGCAATAACATATCTATAATTAAAATAAAGTTTAACCCAAAATATAGCTTTAAAACGATTTTTAAATAACACCAAAAGCTAAATAATTAAAAATTGTTTTTAAAAACAAAAAGGTTAATCATAATTATAAACAAAAGAACTTGTATGTAGAATCAATACGTCATATTAGCGCAAACAAAATGCAAATGTGAAAATTACAAAGTGCATTTTGCTTCAGAATTATAAAATCTGCTTTAGAACTGATCTTTTTAACATATTTCTATATATGCTAATAGAATGATTCTATAAATTATTCAACACATTAAAAGAAAAAATGGGACATTCCAAAAGCAGACGTTTAATATGTAAATCTAGCTGTGAATACAACAGTAAATCACTGTTCATAAGAAAATGTAAAAGAGCAATACGCGTGAATCTTGTTATCAAAGATTTTAATAAATGGGTGGAATAGTGAAACTGACAATCTAAAATAATTTTTTTTTTTTTTTAATGGATTGACTAATCAAATCCATGAAATCTTTCTTTTAAAAATAAAAGACACACATCGAGCTTGTATTTTATTCATTAAAATATTACAAAGACTTCTTAATGTTGACAAAATAATTATTGTGTTAAAACTCTAGGTTCTTATATTTGTCATGCAGTGGAAGTTTATCCCTGTATGCCTAGAGTGCAAATTCTGCAAATAAGTAAAATTGATATAAAATTATAGAAGATAAAAAATGTATATAATCTACTGATTACATTTTTGTGGAGATAATATTGTGGGGGAAAAATAACCGTAATAATTCTGTTTGCTTTGAAGGGAATTTGTGTCAGCTTTCAAAGCTATAATGAAGATTTAAAAAATACTACAAAAAAAACTTCCTATAACTTTAGCAGGAATCAAAAATAGTTCAAAAGGTGAAAAGACATAAGAAACCAAATTAAAAATATCTGTTTTTAAAATGAATATCCAATTAAAAAAATCTCATTTAATGCTTTATATTGCGCAAAACCCCCCTGGTACTCATGAAAATGATAACCATATATTAGCAATGAAATGATCAATCTTCATATAGAAAGTGTGACAGAGACATGTAATTTCCTTCAATAAAAAATGAAATTTTCGTAAAATTATTTCATCTTAAAAATATAAGAAATTTCATAGCGGGAATTTATATGGGAATAAGTTTGTATATAAAAGTTACTAATCCTAAATTTTATATTTTGATAAAAATTCAATTCAGATTATGTTGATGTCATCGTAAATGAAGAAGAAATATGTTAATTTTTTTAAAGTTACAGATAGTTACAAATAATACAAAACAACTTAATTACTTTCAAACATAGTCTTATGGTATTTTAAACCATATAGTAAAATGATATTGCATATTCGACTAAAAACATTTAAAAATAATGTATATAAAACTTCAATAGTATTAAATTTTAGGCTGGAAGATAATACTAGCAAATTGGTTAAGAAAATAAAAATGATCACGTTCATCACCAAAGTGGGGCATTTTTAAATTTAAGGAGGACATTTTAGATTTTATGACATTATAATCATTCACCTGATCTACATTTTTTTTAAATATTCTACGATTTGTGAAAGAAATAAAGCCAACGTAATCAATCAGAATTTGAGATAAAACGGCCTGAAATTTAGTTAACAGAACTGATACCATCATTAAATTTGCCTGAAAAATAAAAAAAAGTGATTATCAAACATTGAAAAACTGATACATAATAAACTGTTTACGTTATTTCTTTCTAATGAAGAATAATCTGACTGTTAAATCAAAGATAAAAAGTGATTATGCTGTTTTACTTATCTCCCCTAAAAGACTTATATTGGCAAATAAAAATGTCAACTACCATGCCTTACTTCAGTTATTTTTTGGAAGTATCTTCTTTTATGAGTAACAATTTTTACTGGAGATGCAAATAAAGAATAACGATAGTTCTGCAACCAATGGTGAAGAAACATTAACAGTCGGTTTATTAGCAAAAATGTGCAAATAGACAATTAAATCGAGAAACCGAGTAGAAAAAATTGCAAGTATTAAAATAATCTTTGTTTTGAGAAACCATAACTGATTTCTTTTGTGGTAATGCACAAGCGAATATTATTTTTTACTCTTATGAGATTTCCAGTTTTATATATTTTGATTATATTCATTATACTATATTATTCTATATATTTCATAATTATTAATTATAAAAGTTTATATGCTTCATAATATATTTCACATTGTATTTATGATTAATTAAGTACAATGTAACTTTAATTAATCATTAGTAAGAGGCTCGTTTGTATTACATAAAATAACCATGGAATAAACTGAAATAATATTTATTTTGGTTGCTCAAATTTTTTAAAAAATTTTCGAATCAGTTACATTGAACTCAAATTATTGAAATATAAATGTTTCAAAAATATTTCATTTCAATAATTTTCTATTTTTTACAATATATTTAGCATCATTTATGAACATTTTGTGAATTAATAAGTTTCAAATCTTTTAAAAATCATAATCCTATAACATTTTTGCAGACTTTCTTAACAGTATTTTGTAAGCCAGCAATTAATTTTCCGCAGAGACTGATCGGCTGGGCCTACACACCGTCTTCAGAATTATTTCTTTAGCTTATAACTTCTCTTAAAAATATAAATAAATTTTTCTTTTTCTCAATAAATTCATTTACTGTCTTCTTCCTGAGTGCTTGAATGCATTTATTTGAAAAAAATACTGAGAAATTGCAATAAATTTTTGAAACAAAAATTAACAACCGACGATGTTTTTACGCAGATTATTTCAACTAATATTAAATATGACCATTTTAAAATAAGTACAAATCACATCTTATTGTCGATTTTTCAACAATAAAATTAATTTGAAGTATAAAATAAAAAAAAATATTGTATATGCTGTAAAGAATTGAATATTATTGCAAAATGAGTTACATCGCCAGTCTTTCCTGAGAAATTTGGTTGTCAATTGTTTTAAGATATGTTCCAAAAAGATCCCGCAGGTTTACTTTATTTCTATCAAACAAATATGCTTACAAGAAATTTGGTTACAGGAAATTTTCATGAGATATACATTATCTCTGTAGAATATAGAAAATAATAAAAAAATTATGGTAACGAGTTAAAGATTTTTAATAAAAATTAACTTTACGTTTTTTACACTTTTGTAATTTATAAATAGATATAACATTTATATAAATGTTTTCCAGAAAGGGATAGGGATATCTTTACTGGTATTGCGAATCTGTTGCATTTCATTTTTTGCAGAATATGTTATTCCTTTCGATATTTCATTGATTTTTCTATCGTGTATTTCTAAATAAATATTTGTGTATTATATTAAGTGTCACAATTATATTCAACATACTTTAAAGTGAGCTATTTTAGTATTTCATAATTTTACCTTTTGAGATTTTAATTTAAATGTATTGTATATAATACAACTTCTTTCCTCTCAATGCCTCCAAATTTCAATTTTTGTATAAATATTTGAATGGTATATTTAAGAAACTTTTATTTATGAATGTTTTTCTTTAATAAGTGCTCAGAAATTCTAAAGAAACATTATATTTTGGTGTATTTTTTGATGATATCACTAGTCTAAAATATTTCTAAAACTACTATGTATATATATAGATGGAAATTATTAGTTAAGAAAACGAATTGGAATTGTGGACACAAACTGCGTATACAATTTGATTTTGCGAATAGATAAATTGAATTGAAGTTTACTAGTTATGCTTTATTGATAAAGTGTGATTGAAAAAAAATTAAAAGAAAAACGAAACATTTTCACTTGTATACAAAGAATTTTCTCTTAACAACCTAATACACTTAAACTTAGGTAAATTTACTGTTTTAACATGTTCCTCTTATATACAAATATTCATATAAAAATTCCATGCTTTGTTTGTATAATATGGTTTATTCTCAAAACTCACATTCAAAATTTGCTTATTTTGAATAAACTTATAAAAAGTAATTAAGTTTAGATAATTATAAAATTATCTAAACTTATTATAAAGGCTTCAATTTACAACCATCGTGTTATATATGTTTGTATATTAATATTGTCATTTAAAGAAAAAAATCCCATTTCGGAAATGCATGAGAATCAAAATACTGATTCCAACCTTGGGATGATTCTACTTTGGGTATATTTGTATACCACCAGGTTCGAAATCTATTGTAAACTGTAAACTCCAGTCGAATAAGAACTCGTGTGCAAAAAATGTCTGGTACGTCAAATAAATCATGTAAAACAACTTTGATAATTTGAATTATTTTGGACATAAGTATGAAATACCTGTTGTTGGGAATAGAGCTACCTATGTTTCATAGTATTTCTGTTTTAATTTTAACCCTAATTTTTGTGAAACATAGTTTATTTATTTTTAAATGTGAATAAAACCGATTTTTAAGTTTAGATATCATAAGTATAGATTTTCGACTAGTTTAGAAGTATAAATGTAAAATAACTGACACTTTTCAAATGTAAAAAACATGTGGAATTTTTAATAAAATTTCTTTTTCATAGTTTTTAATACAAAATGGGATTAAGAAATCGTTCTAAAATTTTTACTATAAGCTATCTAAGCTAATTTAATGGGTGGTTATAATCCACCACATTGTTTCTAGTCTCAAATAAAAATATTGAAATATTATGCTTATAAAGTCTTACTGGTAATGGCTTCAAGGTAAAGCAAACAACTCTAAATACACTACTGGCCATTAAAATTGCTACACCAAGAAGGCGACATGCTACAGACGTGAAATTTATTCGAATGGAAGAAGGTGCTGTGACATGCAAATGATTAGCTTTTCAGCGCATTCAGACAAAGCAGGCGCCAGTAGCGACACCTAAATTGTGTTTAAATGAGGAAATTGTTCAGCCGGTTCCTACTACACAAACTGCATTTGAACGTTGTTGCCTGGTGAAAAGTTGTTGTGATGCCTCGTGTAAGAAGGAGAAATGCGTAACAGCACGTTTCTGACTTTGATAAAGGTCGAATTGTAGCGTACCGGGATTGCGGTTTATCTTATCGCAGTATTGCTGGTCGCGTCGGTCGAGATCCAATGACTGTTAGCAGAATATGGAATCGATGGGTTCAGGACGGTAATACGGAATGCCATGCGGGATCTCTACGGCCACCTATCACCAACAGCCGAGAAGACAGGCATATTATCCGCATGGCCGTAATGGATCGTGCAACCACGTCAAGAGCCGTGAGTCAAGAAACGGGGTCGTTTGGAAGACAACAAGTGTCTACACGAACAGTTCGACGACGTTTGCAGCTGCATGGACTCTCAGCTCGGAAACCATGGCTGCGGCTTCCCTTGACATTGCGTCATACAAAAGAGCGCCTTCAATGGTGTGATCAACGACGAACCTGGGCGCACGAATGGCGAGACTTTCATGATGCTGTACACAGAACCTGGAGACATCTTTTCACATGAATCCAGGTTCTGTGTACAGCATCATGATGATCGCATCCGTGTTAGGCGGCATCGTGGTGAACGCACACTGTCAGCGTGCATTCGTCATCGTCATACTGGCCCATCACCTGGCGTAATGTTATGGGGTGCCATTGGATACACGTCTCGATCACCTCTTGTTCGCATTGACGGTGCTTTGAACAGTGCACGTTACATTTCTGGTGTGTTACGATCCGTGGCTCTACTCTTTATTCGAGCCCTGCGAAACCCTACGTTTCAGCAGGATAATGCCCGATGGCATGTTGCCGGTATTGTACGGACCTTTCTTGATACGGGACATGTTCGGCTGTTGCCCTGGCCAGCACGTTCTCCAGATCTTTCACCAATAGAAAACGTCTGGTCAATGGTTGCCGAGCGACTGGCTCGTCACCAAACGCCAGTCACTACGGTTAATGAACTGTGGCATCGTGTTGTAGCTGCATGGGCATCTGTACCTGTAATTAATACTTATTTTGACAAGTCTTTTCTAACTTTAAGATATTTTATTACATTTTTGGCAAAATTTATAATCGAAATTAAAAAGTCTTAAAAGTATCAGTTACCAGCAACGAGTATGGGGTTTGAAATTACCATGATTTCTTCTCGAAAGATTAGTGTTGATTCCTTCTCAAATAAAATATTTGCGCATTAAATTAAAATTTGCGCGCTAAACTAGTCTGAAAGAAAGTTAAAAACAAAATATACAGAAAAATTATGTAAAACAGATTAGTTTAAAAGATTTGATTTCATTATTTCTGTAGCGTATTTATTTTTTAAAAGATTAGTTTGATTAAGATTAGTTTTTAAAAATTATTTTGATATTATAATAAACATTTTGATTCCCTTTTTATCTGTCTCTTTCTTGACTGGGGTAAATAGACACCTTTAACAAAGCAAGTAAGTTCGTCTAATATAAATATGAATTATATGATAAAAATTAAACTACTAATAACCTATATCTAAGTCTTTAAATTTATATCATCACATTAATGTCTTAAGTAAATGCTATGAATCACTCTGATCAACTAAGCCCTTAAAAATATTTAAATGAAAATTAAAATAAACTCTAAAAATTACTTGATTTTTTTAAAATCGTTTTTGTAATAATAAGAATAAAATTTAATAGTTAAAGATAAAAAAAAATTGAAGTTGAATCTAAGTTAAGAGAAAAATATACGGACACCGTACTGTTTAAAATGCAGAATTTATTCAAATCTAAAATAAATGAACTATGGAATTAGACATAAATATAGTTATATTGTTTGTTCATCTTGAAAATTTATGTATTTCTTTATCAATTTCCAATAATTTTCATAATTATTCTTTCTAAGAGATTTGTACAAGAAGTTCAGAGCAGATGTAAATTTGAAAGTAATTTTGAAAAAGGAAAAAATTATACAATTTTTTAAAAAATTAAAAACATTAGTGAACTTAGGTAATCATAAGACCCAATCAAATTAATCTTTGATGAATGACAAACAAACCTAAAGGTAAATAGGGCCACACAATTAATAAATTAGAATGGATAATTAATTGATTATGCAAGCATGCTAAAAATAACGTTAGAAGAACTATTCTGGGAAAATAATTTGTTTTCACTTACCTGGCGAAGAATACAGAAGCGGTTATTTTCACGCCTCCATGACAAAGTAGTAAATGCCTCAAAAACATTTTCTTCAGACGACGAAGGAGCACTACAAAAAAAAAATTTTCTTTACTAAAAATGCCAAACTACATAACATATTGAGTGAAATAAGGATATCTAATTCACATATTAATGTTTCATTCATGCAAATAAGAAAAGATCGTAAGATATTTTATATAGTCTAAATCTATTTCGGACAATTATTTAAAATCTTCTATTATTATTATTGTTCCAAGAAGGCATGCATACGAAGGTGTATCAAATAAGGGGAAAGGCTTTATATTTTATATTGAATTTTAATAATTTAAACTATTTTTTTATTCGTCTCAGTATAGTTTCATTATAATGTAATGTACTCCTATTTTGTTGTTAAGAAACATTTTATTCAAAAAATATTTACCATAGAAATTAAAATTTATTTTGTCCCAAGGCATTATTTCATTTTGAAACTGATTATTAAGTCCTTAATATAAACATAAGAAAATGATTTGAAATATTCTTATATAAAATGTTTGTTTATATGCTTTAATATAATTATTTGTTACAATCCTATTTTATATCATTTCCAAAGGAAAACCTAATTATGACAAATCAGTTAGATCACATTTAGAATGAGATAAATAATTAAATCTGAAAAATGAAATGAAAATAATGATATAGTCTCTAAGATAAATATTTTTATAGGCATTTAATAATATTAATTTTTATAAACACTTAAAATCTAAATAATTTCTGATATTTTTGATTGAATAGCATAATTTAACAATCCTTTATAAAAGGCATTATAATCAACAGTTATTTTTCAGGACTAGTGTAAACAACAGAAAAACAAGAAAAATGTTTCTTAAATGCGTTTAATCACATAATTGCTTTGAAATATCGTAATTTTGTTCACATATTCACACAAAAATCATCTTCGAAACATTAATGCAGTTAAAAAACTATGTAATATATATTATTTAAATTTTGATACAAAAATTGCATGATAATCTGTCAAAAACATTTTAATAAGTTGAAAAAACATAACAATTTTCTAATCTGCGTATCTGTAAATTTGTGCATGCAAATATAAATAAGGTTTAACTTCGATATCATGATTAAGTTGGAATTTCATCCATACGTGCAGAGTGTACCAAGAAATACTTTGTGTAATATTTTTACAACGCTTCTATACGGAATTTCTTTTCTAGCATTTTGTGTAAACGTGAAATGGTGTTTTTTTATAGAGTTGAACTTTCTTCACTTTTCTTGAAGTAAGTTGAGATAGGATGAATTTGAATCCTCAAATCAAGATGTAGTAAAGCGTGTAATGTAATATTTGCTGAGATTTCTCCAAAAAAATCATGCTGCTTTGATGTCTAATACGGGCCTCAGAAGGTTAAATTTGTTCTGAACTTCTTTGATAACATTGTATAACAAGATCGCTGTCATGCACAAAATAACGGCCATTTCAATAATAGCTAAGCAGCTGTCTTCTGTACAGTAGCTGAACATTTTCGTCGTCATTCAAAAGTAAACTCTCTCATAAAATGAAAACAGTTGACATCAGACATTGAAACATTAATCTTATCCGTTTTAAAGTTTGGAATCATGAAACGTTTTTATTGCTTATAAATAAAGTACTTTTTTAAAAGCTTGATACAAAACTACGAATTATAAAAGTTTCTCAAAATAAAAGAAGAAATTTTTAATTTTAGTATAAAACATTAATGAATAAGATTTATTTTTTGGCATTATTTTTATTGCAAACAAAGAAAATTTCCATTAATAGATGTTTTAAATATTTTAACATATTATACGCGGAATATTCTTCTAGCATACTCATTTTAATAAAAACATTCAAATTTTCTTATTTCATTTGACATAAATGCTTTGGCATAAGCGCTTAGTTATCATTATGTTGAGAGTAAAATGAAATTTCTCAAAAACTATTTTATGATCTTATGTAAAATTTTCCAGTCATATCAAAGACAATACATTAAATAAGCCTGATTTGATTGAGCATAGTTATAACGAATTCGTTTTAAGTACATTTGCAATAATTTACTTTTATTAAAGGAAATTAAGAAGGAGTAATATATGTTTAGCAAAATGTCTTTGAAAATTACATTCAGTAAGTCACATTAAATATCATTCGTCTTATAAAATGAGAGAAAAGAGAATGGTGTAATCCAGTCTCTAGTAAGAATTTTGAAATACCAAACCCTCTAGCATGACTAGAAATTCAAATATTAAATTTTCTTTTTAAGTTATTGGAACAAGTCTTTAAAAGAAGAACCATATTTCGATCTTTGAATGAGCTCCAAATATATTCAATATGTTCGGTCACAATCATGCACATTGTCTGATTCTTTTAACTTATTTAATTTTCTCATATATTCTTGAATTTCTTTCCACTTTTCTATCTGCTAAGCTATTTTCTGAGTTTTTTCCCCAGTATTACTATCCATGTACTTTTACTCCCTTAAACTGGCTTTGGAAATTTTCAAAACTGCAATTTAAGTTTCTATATATATATATATAGGTTATTCATCATTACAGCACTTTTACGCTTTATGTATATAAATTTAGTATCCAAATATTTATTTATTTCACTTTCAGATTCAGTACTTTAATTCTAATTTATTGTGAAGCAATATATTTATTTTCATTGGTTATTCTTTTTTATCGATTTTTTTATTCAATAAGACTAATTGATGAGATTTCGCATTCATTATATTTTAAGATTAATTTTAATAAAGCATACGGTCTTAAAATTTTTGTTTATTTTCTTTTATTTTCAGTATTATTGGGTATAATTTTTCGAATATTCTTCACATTATGTACAAATGACAAATAGTTTTATTCTGCAAATTAAAATATTACTTCTGAAAAAAATCTATAAATTTCTTAAATGAAAATGAAATACTTAGGTCATCATGATTACATTCTAAAATATATATTCGGAATATTGCTAAATAATTAAATATTACAATTTTCAGAAATTTATAATATTTAATTAAATATTACAATTTTCAAAATGCTTTGGGGAGACATATTGTGACGCGATTGCATCCCACGGGGAAGACGCAGCAACTGAAACAGATGCTGATTGAGGAATGGTCACTCTAAACTCAAGAATTGCTGGACAATCTGGTGCTGAGTATGGGGAGACGGTGCGAAGCAACCATTGCAGTAAGGGAAGGGCATATCCCATACTAAGGAACATCTGTTTGCTATTGTTCCTCTTGGACATGATCTTGTGCAGGGATACTTAGTGTTCAATAAAGCCTATTTTTGTTTGATTCCATACTGTATGCATTGTATTCATTTTTGTGCAACTATGCTTTCGTCATCCTTTAAGTACAAAATTTTGTGTCTCATGTCTGAATTTCATGTCCCTCAGATGATTTCTCGAGGAGTTATGGCAGAAAAACAACCTGTTGCTTAAGTTTTGCACACCAGTGTACATCACTAAATTGCCTTCCGTGTTAAGTTTTTAACAGATAGATCAGAAAGAGCGCATAATCTAAGCATTTGTGTGTGCTTTGGTCATAACTTAACAAGCAAGTGCATTCAGTAATTATATCAAAATGCTAAAAATTTTGGTTAAATTTTGAGCAAGAATAATATATTAATTTTCTTGAAATTCCTAAATAGTAGTAAGTAAAATACTATTTAAAAAGTTTCATTCCAAAAAATTAATTTTTAATGACATTTGGTTATGTAATATTGAAAACTTTCTAACACAATTGATATTTTTTATATATTCAGCAGTCAAAATAATTATTAGTTAACTTTTTCTCTTGAAGTCTGCCAGTTTGTAAGCTTGGAATTTGTTGCAAAGAATTCTGATTCGAATCATGCATATGACGTCATAACTATTGCCTAAATTTGAAAATATATGAAACAAAATCAGAAAATTTTTTTAATTCGTTTTTATTTTATATTTATATTTTTCTAGATTTTAGTTTTTCTCTCTGAGCTACATAATTTTTTTATAGATTTCTATAAATTCTGCAAAAAAATTTTCATATTGTTCCAATTTTTCTTCAATTTTTAATTTAATGAAAATGAATTTTGGCTACATAATAATAATTTATAATTTTGAGCTTACAGTTATCAAATAAAAATAAAATGATGACAAAATTATCTAAAATGTAAGATATTTCTTTCATTTTTGTCCTATGTATATTTTATATAATATATGCAAAACACTCCAGGTTTATGGGTTTTATAAAGATTTGAAATAATAAAATCATATTCTGCAATTTAAAATTTAAAAATCTTGGCATATATTTTTTTCTTTTGAAATGCTAGCTTAATATTAAAATTATGGTTAAAGTACTTACACTTTTGGAATTAGAATGAAAAAAGATTATACTGCTATTTGAAATTTCTTAAATAATATCCTATTTTGTGATAGCTTTAATCTTTTTATAAGGAAGAGAGGATTTAATAAATTTATTTGATGTGTTAGGAGACACAAAATACCACCAACCTACTTACAGAATCCTTTTAACTACATATTTCTATTTGAAGGACATTTTATAAAAAAAATCTTTTAGTTTCAGCCAAAGAATTCACTATATTCATCACTTTTAGAAATAAGTATTTGAGAAAATACTGACAAAATTTCATAAATTAGCTAATAAATTGTATATAAATATTTATATCTCCCAAAAATGTAATATCTACTGTTTATATAAAACATTTTGTTGTAATGGAAATTTAAAAATTGCAAAACATTTCTTTATAATAGCCTTAAGTTTAAACAATTTAAGGGTATTTATAAAGAAATGCTTGTATACAAAAGAAAACAAATTGTTTTGTTATTTACTTTAAAAATTATCAAAAGCCTTTATTCCACTACTTTTGAAGTAAAATTAGTAAGTTATGGTATGTGAGAGAGAGATACAAGTAGGATGCTTGCAAAACTTTTCGTCAAGGTTCTTAGTTTTTCACATCACGAAAAAGATGAAATGCAGTGTACCAGATAAAATTGGGATCCTGTCTAAAAAAGAAAGTCAATTTATTTGGAAAAACAATCTCCTCATATATATTGCGAAAAAAGGATCAATACACAAGGGCGAAACTATTTCATTTTACGTGACACAAAAAGTTTCTTTCATACAACACTAAATGTGCGCCTGTGATTAAAATGATATATCTTCAGTTATTAAGCTTAGAAAAGGATGGATTCTCTCTCTCTCTCTCTCTCTCTCTCTCTAGGAATATAACAACAGCTTACATTTTTAATCTTTTGCTGATTCTATATATATAACCTAATCCGATATATAGCAAATTATGCATTTAATAATATTCGATTGATAAACAATTAAAAAAACACACATAAACACTTTTTACAACAATAATATATTATGTACTGTATATAAATAAATATTATTTATATATGATTAATTATATGTTGTGAAGAAATAGTGAGAAATAATATGTAACTTATTATATAAATGAAACCTTATCAAATACTCTTCAGAAGTTTTTAAACTTATTTATTCAATTTATTCAGACTAAGAATATTATGCATTTTCAGCTTTAATAAATATTGGTAAGGGGTTAACTTGAATGCTTCTCAGTACATATTTCTGTCAAATACCATAAATCACGTATATTATTTTTTTCGTATCATATTTCATTAGTTCATTCATTGTTTTATTTTAAGGAGTATTAATTATAAATAGTATCCTTAAAATTTATTATTTATAACAGAAATTTTTGTGAAAAATTGTTTTAGTATTTTCTGTAAATTGTGTAAATAGTAATATGACCAACACATTTTTTTCACTTTAATTTCAAATTTAATGGCTGTTAAAAAATAACGATATGGATTGGGAAGAAAATGTTAAACTACAATCAAAAAGCTGTTTCTTAGTCAGTTAAACAGTAATTCATTTTTGTCCAGAAATTTATGCTTAGATCATTAAGTAAAAATATGAGAAAGAATAGTACACATTGAATCGGCTATGCATGGCATCCTATTTAAAAATATCTCAAAGATATGTGCAATTAAAAGATTTAGTCAAAATTGCTCAATAGAATCATTAAAGTTATTATGAAATTTCAAAAAATAAATTCATTGACTGTGTGTGCATTATTTAATATATAAAATAATTATCTAAAATTAATCCATGGTAAATACATTATGCACTTAAAGAATTAATGTGAGGGAGACATTATTTCTAAAAACTTTACTTAAAATCCATAAAAATCCACTGATAACTACTGATTGAAGTTTTCAGAAAAGATAATGGGATTTCTCTCTCATATATCAATATTCTTAATAAAATTTCATAATATATTCATCAGAATATATGTTTTTACTTGGTTTTAGATAATATTTATAATTTAAATTATATATTTTCGTCAAACAAAATACGTTTATTAAGTTTTTTTTATGTATTTATCAACATCTGAAAGTATTCAGTTGGTAAAAATGAAAATGCAACATCTCGAAAAACATGCCTAAGAAATGATAATGTGAGCAGTGAGAGTGATAGCATCCAGAGTGTGATACATTATAATTATTACAGCATGATTTAGCAAAACAGACAATGAAAACACTCAGTAATCAATAATATGTAAAATCATCATCGGAAGCGATCTAAGCGACTTTCTGAAAGTCAGAAGTATAGTTGCAATGAATATTTTATAAGTTATGACAAAATAATATGGTGAATATAAGTTTACACCACAGTCCAGAATTCAAAGAAAATAGAATATTTCAGTAATTAGTAGCTGATGTGAATCTTCTAACAAACAAAATCTTTTTGTACATAATTTATGTTTGCTTCATTTGTGGCTAAAAACTATGTTACGATATTTTAATCATCTCTATTTTCTGTGGCTTTAGAGAATGTCTCAATCAAAACATTCTTAGCTAGAAACTTTATTGTACATTAATGGAGTTTTCTGAAACTATATGATTCCTGATTTTACGGTCGGCTGAAAATATAAAACATTTTATTTGGCAGACCATAAAAATAATTAGCAGGACCATCCATTTTCTCAAGATAACATTATTTTTCAAGCACTAGGTGACAAAATATTCTTTATCACCTCGGGACACAAGCACACGAGATAGTCTAATTTTTGTGGCACGTAGATAAATTTTAATAATTTCTTTCATGAATATTTATAAATTATTAAGATATCCAATAGCAGTCATTTTCTATTGTAGTTAAATACTTTAAGTTGAGGAAATACGATAATTCAACGTTCTGTTTACAAAATAAGTTTTCACTCATTTTACAGCTTGAAGATTTATCTTCTTTTCGAACCAAATTTGGCAATCAACTTTAAATTTATAATTTATAAATGATAAAAGATTCTTACCATAAATGCAGACTATACATACATATAAATTGCTTAAAAATAGAAAAGCTGATGATTTGAAAGATATTTCGCAGATACTTACACTGAAACATCCAAAATTAACAGTTAAACAGAAAACAAAACAAGTAAACGCATTGAATACAAAAATCATAAAATGAAAAGCTAGTAAATCCATGCAAGTCCAAAAATCCTGATTTTGAGCAAGTTTTATTTTTTAAGTTTCTCACTTGTGAAATTTAAATATTCTATCTCTTTTGAGAAACAGTAGCTTGAAAATGCCATGACAACAAGATATAGCGTAATCCATGGCTTAGGATATTATCATGATTCTTTACTAGGGAGAAATGAATGGAAAGGTAAAAGCATTGCTTTTAGAGTGGTAAGGAATATAATTTCAAGATAATAGAATCAATTCCAAGAAACATGGATTTGTTAGATGTTGATCAAGTAAGTTCGTCTTATTAAAATCAAGGCAAATAATGACAAATACATCTTATAAAACAGTTTATCAAAACTGAATAAGCATTGCTTCTGAGCTGCAATGATATTAGCAATGTCTGTTACAAAGTCGAAAGTCCTTTGCAACAAAATGAAGGATTTCAAGCCAAAATAATCTTCATGAGAAAAATATTGATACAAGTAAGCTAATTGTATGTCTACTTGCATTGTATTACCTATTACATCACACACATAAGCCATTGGTCTAAAACACTAAACGGTACAAAATAGTATGTTGCTGAACATCGAGACTGACTTTAAAATAATTGAGATAAAGGTCAGTTTACTGACGATTTTCGATTCAGCTTTGAAGGTGATATCACTTGTGTCTTCTTTTTGGGGAAAAGAAAGCATTTGAAGAAAACACATATTTTTTCTTGAAGGAACACTTTATATAAAAGAAAGTCAGATGGTATGAACTGGAATTAGCTTGGTAGTAACATTGATTAGCATATTATCTAATATATCAAATTGAAGGTCCAAAAATATACGAATTAAGTATTGAGGCCTCAAATTCTATTTCATGCTGCAATCAGTGGTGATTTTTTCTTTTAAGGCAAGATAATTTCAGAACTAATACAACTCGTCTCCTGAGAAACATCTTGAATCTCAAAAAATACAAAGTAAGAAATATCTAGCTTACTATATTAATCTAAATCTGATTGAGTCTATTTGGAATTCACTAAGACGAAATGTTACTGTCTATCCTTTAACTTACTGAGGCTTAGCAATTATACGGGAATTAAACGGTATTACCTAAAATTTCAATCGTCACATTGCATCTTACAGTGAGTCACAATCATTGCTAACCGAGGCAATAATCTGTAATATGATTTTTATCTCATTTTTAAATAATACGTGAAATGTTGCCCTGAATAATCATTCATATCTATTCTTCCTCGTTCTCAGTAATTAAAGCTCCCATACTATTTTTTGCGTTTTTTTCTTCATATTCGTTTCGTTACTACCAGTTTGAGGCTTTGCAAGATTATCGCACAATGATTTTCCTCATATTTTTGTTTGGTATGTTATATATATATATATATATATATATATATATATATATATATATATATATATCTTTGTGTGTGTGTGTGGTGTCATGAATTATAAAATAAGTAAAATTTTGCTCTCAATATGTATTCGGTACGGTAAAAGTAATATATTTTCTGTGTTAATATACTTTCTGTTGTATCAAAATCCAAAAATTTCATCTGAAACTGTTTTAATTTCCTTATTTTAAATAACTAAGTATAAAATTTCATTTAAAAGAATTTGTATAGGAAATTTTAATAAGAAGTTAAATGTGCCAGTAAAATTTTCATTTGAATGAAAAGCAGAAATGAAATTAAAATAAAGAATAAAGACTAATCTACCCAAGGTTATCTTCCTGTGATAAAAGTAATTAGTTTACTCAGAAGAAAAATTTTCAAAGCTTAAAAGGAAGGGTTAAATATGTTTGCTTAACGGTATAAATAAACATACCCTTTTCAAATCCCTTCGAAGAAATTTACGGCTTGATTACGCATAAGAACTGGCATTTGCCAACAAGAAAAAGTCTGATGAAAATCTCCCTGTCTATATAATTAAAAGTATTCAGAAGAGATATATCTTAAAAACGGTCATGATACTACTTGACCACTCCCTATTCCATGATGAATTTTACATGTACACATATGATTCTCTAAAATGAGAGTCATTCTCTTCACCCCTTTCTACACATCATTCATAACAAAGATCACTCCCACGATTAGGAAAAATGCTAGATTTTCCCCATTTCGAAATGTTTCCTGCTCTTTACAGAAGATTGTAGAGAACTTAAATTGAGAAATAATTAATATGTTTTGCTCAGAAAATGTTTAAAATCAAATTAAAGAATTATTTCTATTTTTGTAATAAAATTATATATCATTAATAAATCAGATGATTGAAAATCTGTTGGAGAATTTGATAATTATTTGTCTTTTAGGGTTAATATTGGAATATTTTCTAACATGACCAACATTTTTGTTTGGGCAATTTTTAAATATTTCAATGTTAAAAATTTCCCTAATGTAGCAATTAGATAAAATGCATTAAGCTACAATACCTACAACAATAAAAACTGTGTAGAAATTTAATACACAGTTTTAATTTTTCTTATGATTATTTATCGATTCAAATAATTATTCATAAGTATATTTCGTGTATAAGCTGTTAATATTGAATGCAATTTTGTAATTTTATTTATAGTTACTTCATATTTAAAAATCATTTACTCTAATTATTTTAAATGATATATTTCGGTCCTTTTAAAAGATTTTTAGATTGTATTTTCTTTAATTATATAAATGCAATTGTGAATTTTCATATGGTAAGCTTTAATTATTTTTAATTTTTTTTTTAAATTCAAATTAGGAACATTTCTTTTAAATTGACTTTATTACTTTTTAATAAAATTTTCAAACTTATAAACCCATTTTAAGTAGCACTCGCTTACGTGCATAGAGAGTAGAAAAGAGCAACACTTGATATTTATTAAACTTTCTTTCAAAGAAATATATTGACTTTTAAACACGAAAAGCTTTACTTTTAATTTCTTGCATCATAATCAATTAGCTCCTTAGCGTATTAAAAATCTAGTTTCTAGATTTGAGCACGTTTTAGCGCTAACAGATACTGGTACTCTTAAGCATGTTTCGATGAAAGAAACTAATTAATAGTGATAAAAACCTAATTTTGAATTTAAGGAAGGAAAAGTGGTTGAACAGTTAAATTGTAAAAAATATGAAATAGAGAATCACAAAATAGATAATTTCTTTTCATCAAATTTTGAATTTTCCAAAAAAGTTTTAATTGGAAATTAGTACTGGGAAAAGAAAATAGCATTTTAAAAAGGCAATTGTCAAAAAAGGTTCTTAGCATCTTTTGAACTTAAAGAAGATTAGATAGAAATTTCAAGAAAAGTTAAAGATACTAAAACGATCTAAGTGAGGTTAATGAAATAAAAAAATCAATAATACGTACTAAAATGTCATTTTTTTCCTAAAAAAGATAATGAAAATAATATCAAGTAAGCTAAAAAATGACAAAATTAACTAATGGAAGGTTGGGGTATTTTTATATTGTTATCATTACAAAATTAATTTTTTGGTATAAAAAAATGTAAATCTAAACGTGAGTCACGCACGCCTAAGAAATTCATGTGTTATACTTAAAATTGTGTTTTCTTAACAACAATATTCCCAAAATTTTACAGTATATATAAAAAATATTGAAGCGTTTGATATAAAATATTAAACATAATTTTTCAAGCAGTTTAATATATTATTCTACTAATTGCATCAGAAAATAATATAAAATATATAAATGATATAAAAAATGTCAATATTTTGCTATGCTATTCAAACACCTTAAGACAGCACAAGATTTCTCTCAACAAAATTACACAAATACTTACACCATTAATGTCAAATGAAATAACGTAAAGAATAGAATTACAAACATATTGAAACATCTTCAAAAATAGGAAAATGAAAAAATTGCCTATATATATATATATATATATATATGAAAAATAGGATTTTTCATATGCGAATTGTTGTTATGATGTCAAAAACTAGAGGAAAAGATGTGAGCAAAGAAATTAACATTTCGCAGAAGCTTTTTTCACTGGCTCAGTTACGAAAATTTGAAATAAAGAGGAAAGAAAAATTATCGCAACAACGTGATCCATAAATATCTATGGCTTGGTATATTATCGAAAGAATTTAATCTTGATATCCACAAAGAAATGTACCATCTACTATTAGAGTGGTAAGGTGTCACTCTTCAAGGTCTTGGAATGGTGTTAAGAAACAGGACATGTTAAGCTTTAATTAGGACAAGATCATAAGCATGATACGATGGAAGATGTTCGCCTATATTCCTTAATTCCATTCAATGCTAACAAAACTTATTACAACTGTTTCAACATCATTACACATCTGGAAAGACGAACTGTGGGAGTTCTGACGGGAGAGCGCCGTTCTCTCGTCACAGAGGAAGAGAGCTCGATCCTGGAACCGGCTGAAGACCACCGTGTTCACTAATGCTGACTAGGGTACGTTAAGTATGTCGAGGTCATAAAACCCATCAAGTAATCCAAATCAATAACTCTGGGGATGGCACACCAAAGTCAAGCGATTTCTACTTGTTTTCTGCTCTGAAAAATAAAAAGATCCACCACAGGATTCTAGTTCTACCAACTAGTGTAATCTGAACGAGGGAGAAATGAACTCTTCAGACATGACAAGGAGTTTTACTCTTTTTCAGGCGCAGCAAATGTTAGGATTGAAATTGGCTGAATTTGGTACAAAAATCTAAATAATTAATAACCAAGGTGTTATAGTGTGCCCAAATACTCGTGTTCTAAGACAAGACATTTGGAAAGACACTTTCTTTATTCAACTTCGAATAATCTCATAGATAACAATTCAAAACAAACTTCAACATTGTGGTCTGGCCAATCTTGCACAGTTCGTTGATCCCAACATATCTTGAAGATAGAAAAATGTGGACAAGCGATATATATATATATATATGCGATTCTGGTGCACATTAACGGCATCTATCATATTTTCAACTTAAAAGTTACAAAGAAAATTCTAGTATTCAATATTTAATCAAGACAGACAGTAACTAAGATTATAAATCTTATTGAGCTTGTCTAGGTTGAAATGATACATCAAACTGAAAATTTAAGCTTACTACTTTAACGAAGCTATAGGATGTTATGAAAACTACATTACATATAAAAAATCCGAAGATTGTAATTAATTTGAATATTTTAATGCTAAATATATATATATATATATATATATATATATATATATATATATATA
>JAPDSC010123726.1:969625-1006643 GCA_026290005.1 Latrodectus geometricus | reverse complement strand
ATATATATATATATATATATATATATATATATATATATATATATAAAATATTTAGTTAAAAACTGTTTCTTGCAAATAGATGCATACAATATATGATAACATATATATATTTGTCCTTATTTTTCATTATTTTTCTTTTCAATGCAGCAAAATATGAAATTTCCAAAAATTTTTAATTTCAACGTAAAGATAATATTTATAATGTTATAATTTGCTACTATATTATGATGTAAACTTATGTATAACAATTCGTTAACTTATTAACTTCTCATCTAAAGCTTTTGATTTAAAAATATTCATTTTTACTACTGCGAATTTTATTCTCTGAGTAAAGTGTATATAGATGTCATCTCGTATTTTATCATCCCTAAGCGATGCGAGATTAATTCATTACAGTGAAATAAAATTTTTTAATACTTTCTGTTATTAAAATAAATTAATAAATTCTGTAGAATACCACAAGCACCTTTGAATAATACTTAACTCATATCGGATATGTATATAATACAATTAAATTATATTTAAAACACCATTTACAGTAAGAAAGAACAATTCATAAATAGTTCTTTAGTTTTTCAGTGTGTGTGTGAATACTTTTGAGCTAAATATATCGATATAGATTTGAGTTGAGGTGATGGAGTTGTAAAATTAGGAAGTAGCAATGAAAATTATAATGTGGTATTTGTATCCAAAAACCATATCAATAAACAAACCACATATCAAAAACCAAAATAGTAAAGAAAGTATAGGTACATATTCATTTTAGAATCATCGACATATTATGAGATAATTTGTAAAATTTCGTAATTTTAATAAATCCGAAATCAATTTTGACTTTATGGCTTATTTTTACTCCGTAGTTATTTTGCACTAAATACAATATTAACCAACTTTTTAATAAATCAGTGAACTTTGTTAAAATAATTTAAAGCATATTTCAATTCCTCATTGAATAAAACTTGTAAAAACATTAAAAAATTATTTACAAAGTGAACGAAAATTTTTTAAGTTTGAAAATGTTGGAATTTGTTTATATATGTGTTTTTTAAATGACATTATTGTATTTGTTATTATATTAAGTTATGTATATTAAGTTCCTGCTTTCAAAAAAATTAACATTCTATTAATTATACAAAAATGTTTTCTTCGAATAAAAAATAAGCCAAGCATATCGTTCTCAAGGTGATATTGTTTTACTTGTGTATTTTAATAATTTGCATACATAATTCATTCACAATCAATGTATATTGGATATTCAAGTTCCTTGTTTATTCGGATTCAAGACAGATATTCATTTCTTTGTAAATTGTTATTTTTATCCAACAATTGCTTAAACTTTAAAATATTCTATTTTCTGTTAAACGATACGTGATATTTCTTTAATGTATTATTATATACATTATTATAATTATACAAATAAAATTATAAGAACCAATCCTAAAAGTCATAATTTCGTAATTGGCTATAACTTTTCTAATTTCGAATATTTTATTGCTCTCTTAAAAAGTCCTTAAGCCTTTTATGTCTTAATAAACATCTTGTTTTGATTGACGTATGCATTTTATAGATAACTGAAGAAGAAATCTACATTTAATATCACTTAAACTACTGCAATTACATCCACTATATACAATAAAGTGCCACTAAATCAAAGATAGCAAGGGTTATGCAAAAACTGTAAATTGTATAGCTCTCTGCATCATTTATGCGCAAGGGAAGTCTCTGTGGTAACTGCATGTATAGCGCATACTGTGGTTGTCATGAATTAGTTGCTGGAATTGCTAGAATTGGTAAACTGCATGATTTAGACGCCTCCGATCTCAAATGAACTGTAGGTATGCGAATATTGAGCCATTCAATTTCCAAAATTGTCTGACAGCTAAGATTTTCAAGGTTGACAATGTCAAAAATATATCAAAACATGATATGTTCTTGACAATGTGTTGATTTGTACATGGGTGGTGGACAATAAAACTGGTTATCGAGCAAACTGCAAAAGACAATTAGTCTTGACAGTGCGAGGTGAGAGATGTCTTAGGCGTATTGTACGTCACCAGCGAAACCAAACATTAGCTGAAATGCCACCCAGTTAAATGACGGCGCAGGCGTACAGTCAGTAAATTGTGCAACTGTCTGAGGACTGAAAAACGCCTGTTTCACCATATGGGTTTATAGTGCCGTCGACCTACGAGATCATTGGTAAATGTTCGCCATCGGGTTGTATACCTTGCCTGGACAAGGGAGCTCAGAGACTGGAGTGTTCAGGACTGGGAACAAGTAGTATGAATTGATGAGTCTCTATTCCGAATACTTAACCCTGACGAGTGGGTAAGAACATGGCGTTAAGCTCATGAAGACATGGATCCTGAATGCCAGGTTGGAAATATACAAGGGCATGATAGCTCAATCATGGGTCTGGGGTGCTTTTACGTGTCATTGCTTGAAATCTTTGGTGAGTGTACCAATCTCCTTGAATGTAATTCGGTATGTAAGGTTGCTGGGTGATCATCCTTATCCGCTTATGCTGCTCTGTTATACACACGATAATGGAGATTTCCAGCAAGATAATTGTAACTTTCACAAATCCGATTGTTTACTGGCCCGCTAGATGAGTATTCCTTTAAACTTTTGTCATAAACTAGCCACCTAAAATCCCAGACCTTAGTCCTATTGAGATTCTTTGCTATCACAGAGCACCCACGAAGCTTACTAGATTATGGACAGCTTTAGAAAATATTAAACAAGCTATTCCCGGGGAACATTTCCAGAAACTTGTTGAATCTATGCATCTTAGTGTGAAGCCGTAATTAGGGATACAAAATCTAGTAACAAGTAGGCCAGAGGAGGTCCAACTTGTTACTAGATTTTGTAAATTTAATTCAGTGGCACTTCAGTGTATTATGTATAAACACCGAAGAGGCGAAAAATCTGGTATATATGCCTAATATCGTGTAGGTCCCCGGTGAGCACATAGAAGTGCCGCAAAATGGCTTGACATTGACTCGACTAATGTCTAAAATAGTGCTGAAGATAAATGGCACCATGAATCCTTTAGATTTGTCTTTAAATGCATAGAAGTAAGAGGAATGGAGATCTTTTCTGAACCACAATTTGGTGTGGAGTCCGAATTCTTCAGTCCCACATACCATAGATACTCATTTACAGGGGGCATTCATGCAAGGAAACGACAAAGAGAGGAGAAAAAGAAAGTACATCCATGCCCGAAAAAGGATGCGAACCCAGGACCACCCTATCCGCAGGCAGGTATGCTGACCACTGGACAGAGTGTGCGGCGCTTTTTTTTTTCGCATGTACATTTAAACAAATAACATCTTACCTATAACTAATTGATTATGTTAAACCTTTTTTAGTTAACTTCAATTTTACCAATAAGTCAAAGGTTTTGATGTAACTCCATGTCCTAAATTTTCCATTGATATTTCTATAAACTTTAATCTTTGCCTTATCATGTGATTTGATTAGCCAGTATTAAACATTTCTCTAAATATGGATGCATAAAAGACGCCAATCAATATGTAACATAAAACACACCTCTTTCAAGTGAGAACTTCAGATTGTAGTAGACAATAAAAATATGAAGTTCTCACAACCAATAACAATATTTCATTTTCATGATAAGCTAATCGATAATAGTTCTGAGTTTTACTAGTTAAAACGTATAAATTTAAAGCAAGTTAAATTAATTGAAAGGCTAGTTTGTTGTCTGAGAGTGAAATTACTTTACATGCTAACATGGATGTGTGTGTGAAAAACTTTCCTTAAATATATAAAAAAAATATTGTAAATTTGTACTTTAGTATTAGAGGGAAAGTAAACAAGAAAAATTCGTCTCGATAGTGATTTTACATTTTAGATTACAAAAGCAACATCTTCTGTTAGCTTCAGTAAGAAGTGCAAAAAATCCCTAAAATTGCCTAAATAAACTAACGATTAAGAAAATAATAGTTTGGTGCTCAGATTTAAAATTTATTCAGCTCCTAAAAAACTGAATTTTACATTCTGCGTACAAAGCTTAGAAAATGTTATCCCATATAAGGATCACATATTTTAACATTTCAATAGGTAACAAAACATGTAACATGCATTTGAGCATCTTAAAATTTATAAACGGTATCAAAAGAATTTTAATAATATTGATATTAATTATATTTGAAAAGAATAAAAAAAAAATATTCATACAGGGATAAATAAATATATTTAGTCTTAACTGCTGAGTAAAATTGGATGTCAAAAATAATAACTGTGCATTTGCGAAAATGTCGAAAGTTGTTTATTTATGCACTTTAAGCTTTCAATGGGATTTTCAACTGTAGCTATGATTTCAAACACGTTTTTTTAAAAAATAGTATTATTAAAGAAAATCTATTGCAACTGAAAAGCGTGCCTTTCATAAAAATTTTTAGTGAGTTTAGAGAAAGTTTTAGTGGTATATAATGCAATTATGTTTGTCTATCAGTCCATATGAACAAAAATTAGTTGCTTACTTTCCATTTTTAAATATTAAACCGATAAGGTTCTGTCATTATAAGTTGAATACATTCAATTTATAGTTAGAATTTTTCCTATATCCATTTAAGGAGACAAAAATATACTATCGTTAACAAAGCTTTGAAAACAAAAATACTTTTACCTGAAAAGTTATAGGAACTAAGATCAATAAAACGCAAGGCTTTCAAATATTTATTTTAAGTTTGATCCCCTATTTAGCTACCGTATTTCAGAAAGTGGCTGCGTGAGTTCATGTCCATAATATTTGTCTTGTTACTTTAATTGAAAATCTTTATAGTTCCAGTGGAATACTGATTGATTATGAGTACCAATTGGTCATGCAGATTTCAAAAATATCAAAACGGTTGGATATCCGAGAAAGCATTTAAATCTTTGAAAAGAAAACCAAATTTAAAGAGTTTTTACTTAAGTGAACGGTTGAGTCATTAAATTTTAGAACCAAAAAGTTAAAAAGTAATAAGAAAAATAAAAAAAAACATTTATGGAAGTATTAGAAAAACAACACATGCAACATCATTTTTTTAAATTCAGATTTTCACTTTTCTAGAAATTATTTTCTCTTAAAAATTCGATTTAGGGTACAATAGTGTTTTCGTCATTTGTAATCGATTTCTCTGGTGAATGTATTTCTAAAAATGTGTATAAATCCCAATAAAGACTCTTCTGTAGAGTTAATATTAAAAAGAATATGAAAATATATTTAATATGTGCTATATAATTAAAAAATGTGATGCAAATGCGCATATAAATTATTTAGTCAAATGTACATTTTTAATGTAAACTTATTTACCAATTTAAAACATATTTACTAATGAATATTGTATACATATTTGTACAGAATTAATTTTTCACGATCTATATAAAAAGTATCTCCCATTCCTAAATTCCAGTAAGCAGGCTTTAATTGATAACATTTGCTTTGTAGTATAGCACAAGTACTTTTTTCTCTAAAAACGTACTCAATTTGAGTTTGACTTCAAACAAAAATTATATATAATTTCATTTTGAAAGATATTTTTTTTAAATATATATACTAATTACTTGTAAAGTAAAATATTGCCACACACACACACAACATTCTTCAATAGTGCTTATGAAATTTTTAAACGTAATATGACCTTTTAATATATATATATATATATATATATATATATATATATATATACTCTAACTTTTCATCATTTTTAATTAGATTTTATATTTGTATTACAGTTTCAAACATCACGAAACAACTTTGATTTGCAAAATTGTAAAGTTATATTAACTGCAAAATTTTGTATAAAAAACTCAATAGTTATATAAAAGAAGAGACGATTTCAGATTATTTGTAAAGATAAATTTCAATGAACAAAAATTTAAAATAATTTAATAACCTTATTCTTTTGAAAATAGAAGTATTGTAACATTATCAATTTTTGTTTTCTCACTTAATTATCCTTTTTATTCTTCATGAGTCGCTTACGAAGAAACTATATATTTTTCAAATGGATGGTATTTTATAAAATGGATGGTGAAACTATAATTGCTTTTCCTGAATGCGACTGGGCACTCCCGTTTCTTCACACCCATTTTTTCAAACTTTTTAGTAATTAAATAGTCCAAAATGAGATTCTAAAAAATAAAGGCTCTAACATTGTTAGCAACGAAATAACTTAATTTGCTTACTAAATTATATCTTTTACAATGTCTTTATAAGATTTCCCTGCAAGCTGATAACTTTCTTTATCATTTTAATGACATCTTAATATTATTAAAAAAATAATAAATTTTGAAAAATAAACTTCTAAATCTTTATACTTTAACCCATACATATTTTATGGTTAAAAATGATTGATGATTAAATTGACAGTATTAATCATATATTTTCTTTGTAAAAATTTTGAATAGTTAAACATTATTTGTAATTTTCTTTTTATAACAATTAGTTTCATTAATAATGAATACTAAGACAAGATCTTGAACACTTTTCATGCTAAAAATAAGAATAATGGAAAAGAAAATTGAATAAATAATAATACATATATTTTTATTCCCATCTGTATGTTCTAATATCTATAGATATTATTTGCACTTGTGTATCATGCGCTTATACTCACTATTTTACGCATCCTTTATTTTTACCGCTAGAACAGAAAAGGTGATCTATTTTCCAAAAAATATGTTCCCTAGGCACCTAGGCACTCCTTCATAATGTTTAATTTATCTGTAATGTCTGTCTCATTCAATTTCTATATATATGAGGAAAATTTGCGTATATATAAATACATCCTAAACACCATTTTTAAGCAACTGAAATAAAATACGATATTTAGTTAGTTGAAACTGAGAGACTGCTTGAAACCAATGTTAGAGAAACACCAATTAATTTATTTGGGTAAAGAAAATTTGAACTGTTTTATATTTCACTGATGCTTAAGTTGTTAAATTCATCACTTAATTTTATTACATATTATATATTTAAATGCAAATCTATTCAATAAAATCAGAAAAAATGTTATATATGTATGTATGCAATAATTATCATAGTTTTGATAGCATAAATTGTTGATGGTTTTATTTACTGGCATGTAATGAATGGTTATTGTAAGGTATGAAGAAAAAAATAATACATAGAACAATATTTTATATTTATGGTATTTATCAGTATACAAAAAGTAATATTTTGTGCATGTTATAAAAATAAATATAATATTTCTCACATGCAATTAATCTTTAATAAATTTTCTCGGTCAAAAGCTATCCTTATTCGATAAGGCAAAGTTAATTAATGTGGTTGTCAAAGAACTGTTGTATTCCTTTCCATTATATAAAAGACAACTTTTTAGTTAACGTATTGTCTATGAAGTAACACACAACTAGTGATATTTTTTCCTTAGAATATTTCTAACATTTTCTGTAAAAAATATAAGTCAATCAATTCGAAAGGCTGTTTTGTCAAAAAGAAAATAGTTTCTATTGCTCTTCGTGATTTGATCGGGTTTATCCATTTAAAATAACTATTGAATCTTAAAACTGCTAATTCAATTAAATCATGTTGTTATGCTATTGTAATCACCGTTGCAAAGAATACTGTCACATATATACTAATGACTCTTGTTTGTAAATTTACCTAACGAAAGATAGTGTCAATTACTTTTCCTTCCTCATACTAAATGAATAATTTTGCACCCTTCAGACAAAATTTGTATCCATCCAAAACTGTAAATATGGCAGTTTTCTTTCTTAACATCTTTTATATCCCCCGTAAACTAAATTGTAGATGGCCGCAATTGAAAATATTTGATTTCAAATCAAATTCAACCTTATTCCGCACATGTGTATCATTTATTCCTTCTTTTTTATACTTTTTTCTAAAGTTCAAAAGAATACTAATGTTCAAACGAATGTATATATTATATATAAACATTATAAATAAATAATTAAAGAGCACTGTGAACTCGGTTTAAGACAATTTTATAATAGTTCCATTTTATAGCAATCAAAAAGTATAAATCGTTAGAAAGAAAACTTTTCATGCACACAAATTCGATAATATGCAAAATTTTCTTATAAATTAGAAGTGTATTTGTTTTTCATTAACAAAAGACAATGACTAACAGTTTTTCTTCTGTAGGGAAAAATTATACAAATATCGAATATCAAATGCTTCGTATCTGTGAATACAATTTTAAGCAGACTTAGTCAATATATAGACAAGGAGAACATCTTCTTCAAAGGAAGACCAAATACATTTTCTTTTAGCGGAAATGTTTGGAATATATGTCTCAATGTTACTTTCAATATCTAATTTGAATTTTGTAAACTGTAAATATTTACAAGGATCGAAAAAGACCTCACACAAATACTAAATAATAAAAAAATGTGTCAGTTTTCAATATAAGTAATCTGAATAACCCACTGACAATAATCCACATTACGAACAGAATCAGAAGTAACTGCATCTTTTTGGAATTTATCAACACCAGTGTTTCAAATGATACTTTGTGCTATACATTTCTGTATGTAGGACTTGTGTTTCAATAAAGATAAGTTATCATACAAACTATCAGTAGTGGACTAGTTTTATAAAGTTTTTATCAGAAGCTATGTCAAATCAATCTGTCATGAACGTTCTATTAGTTTTTAAATTGTCATCTGATGAGAATAATACATTTTATATATTTTTTGAACAGGTAAGAGTCCAATTTAGAAAAAGAGGAACTAGGGTCTGAAATAATATTTATCAACAGCTGTACTGATGTGTATATTATTTGAAACAAATCACTGGCTCATCGATGAATTTTATATAGGAATGAAGTTTTTAGATCTATAGAAAGACCTCTCAATTCTATGAGAGATGAGATGATAAGAGAACTTAAATTGTTCGAAATTCGAATATACAAAAAGCACATTTTTATAATGAAAGCTATTTATTATGCTGGAATTAATAACTATACTTGCGCTAAAATCCTCTTGTTTTGGTCCACATACGGCATTTTATCAATTTTCATTATCAAAAAACAACAAAAATATTTTAAAATACTAAAATTGTAATATAAACTTAATTTTTTTTTGTTCTTAATACATTTCTACAGCTGACCGATGGCTGAGTAGTTAGCGTTCCTGACTCCTAGGCTGTTGGTTCCGGGTTCGAATCCCCATTTCGGCATGGACTTTTCCTTTCTTTCTTTCTTTCTCTGTGTTTCTTTGTCCTTTCTTCTTCTGAGATGATGGATGAATGTGGCCCGCCCTATAAACGGGTTTGTGGTGGTGTGATAAGGAGTGAGGGCTCTGAAGGAGTCGGACTCCACACCAAATTACGGTTCAGTTGGAAACATAGAGCAATGCACACCAACCACATTGCCAGTCTAGTTGGCACACGAAAACAACAAGAATACATTTCTACCGTAATACTGTTGTTCTTTATGGGATAGCATTGGAGTTAAAAAAAATTTTCCCCCTTTTTGCAAAATTTTCTATCTTCATCAATTTATTTTTTGTTCGGAATTTTTTTCAATTCATTATTCCCTCGAAAAAAAATCATCCACAAGCTTTTAAAAATAGAATTCAATAGTACCAGCAAGTATAGGTTTTTATTTGTTGAAAGAAAGAATCATACACACACGAATTGACTAGCGTGCTCTTAAAACAAAAACCTAGAACTTTATTATACACAATGATCTAAGGAAAATGGTTTTTGTAGTCTACCACACAATCTCAGAAACTATTCAAGAGAATAAAAATGTTATCCGCTTTTGAAATAAAAAAAATATTACACTCTCAGTCTCTTCATAATTACATTGATCATTTTTTGGTTTGTAATAATTTAAATATATGGTGTCATTTTGTTTTGGTAGTTTTTATGATAAATGAGCAATGTTTATTTGTTTTGTTAACAGAAATATTCTTTTAATATTTTTTGCTCAATAATTATAGTTTTCATTGCCTCCTATTAAATCTATTGTTAAGTCATTAATATTATCATTATAGTATTATTCTTCGAAAAAACACTATTTATTTCTACATTAATCAATGTAGAAATTTAAAAAAATATATAAAAGATTATTCAACCTTTAGGCTTAATTAATGAATATTATACTTTAAGAACTAAAATAAAACCAATAAAAATAGTTCTATTAAATATAAGTTTTTTTAATGATTAAATAATGAAAATATGCGAAAGAGAAAATTAGACAGCCACGTCTAAGATTGATGATGCCGTTAACGTTTTTTCCGTCTCAACAACTTACTCAGTTGGTCAGTTGTAAAAATTACCTTTTAATATGAATATGAGTAAAAATCCGAAATATGTTAATGATACACTACCAACAATTTTCCGATATATAATTGAGACTACAGTCTCAATTAATATAATAATTAAATATTACATTTTTAGTTTTTCCTTCTAATTTACATAGATCTTAAAATGTAAAAAAAATGAGAAAATTCTTCAATTTTCTGTTAAAAGTCTTTAGACATAGCTATAAATATATGAAAATTTAAATAATTATGTGTTCCGTTATATAAGAATAAGCGCACGTGCGCTTAGCATTTATACAATTATAAGCCATTATATTATTAACTGATACTTTTATAAATGTGAAATCAAAATTGTATAAAATTTGAATGCTTTTAAAAGGTAGAAAATGCTTATCTTTATTTTTTCAAATTGAATTCAACAGAAAATGAAGGAAATAGGTGAAATCAACAAAATAAACACTGAGTGTACTATCAAAGAATAATTCTCGCTCAAATAATATGTAATGTAAAAGCGCAATATATAATTTAAAGAGCTTTCTAAAAATTCAGTGCTACATATATAATAAACAAAAAAGAATTTTTGACGTTGAATATATTAAGAGAAATGAAACTTAATTAAGAATTCTGGAGTGAAATTATTCCAAACATGATCGCTTGAATTTTATCTGTTGAAAGCATTTTCTTGTCAATAATAAATGTGGCATTCAATGATTTGAAAAGTAAAAAATACTCGAATCTTTATTCGCATAAGCTAATGAAAGGTTTCTTTCATAAAAACTGAACTGTGGGGTTTCTTCGTGAGTTTTCCCTTTACGAATCATTGATTGAGAAAGATGGAAAAATGTAGTTGTAGTTTTGCTCATTACTCCAGCAACATTTAACCTTTTGCAGGCTTTATATCATTCCTATTGTTCTATGGGAAAAAGAATAATAATATAATCATCGTTATTTAAAGGGGCAAATAGTTCTTCACTTCACTGGTTAAGACTTATTAATACTCATTATATTATATTAAATAATATACTTCTTTTTAAATCGAAATATATTTAAAAGCTTTTACCTAGTTTTATTACAGTAAAAGTAATTTAATTTTTAAAGAATAACTTCAAAATTTAAAATGTCAGGTTATACTTTTTGAGCAGACTAATAGGTAAAAAATGTTACCCTTTCTGCAATTTTAAATGATGAAGCTCTGTCCAATATAATGTAAAAAATGTAACGTGTTGTCCTTTTGTGAGGAAATGCTATACTTAAAAATATTCTAATAGCAGATATAAATTAATTGAATTAGCTCTCAACGGAATAAATAGCGAGAATTCAAACACACTGGAATTCCATTTGAATTGTAAGAATATTTTAATAGGGGAAATTACAAATGCAATTTATTGCAATTAATATCGCCATTTTGCAATTTATCGTATTATTTGGAAAATCTTATATTTTTGGGAAGTTTTTTATTCATATTTTAAGATTACTGTTATGAATTCATAATCCTCTAGGCAAATAAGATTATCTTAATTATTAGGTCTACCGAAAAGTTCTGTCCGTTTTTAGAATGAAACAAAGGAATACATTTTTTCATACTTTGGATAAACTTAATTGAATAATATAATTGCCATCATTATTTATGACTTCTTGCCAGCGTGATGGCAATTTGTATATCCCATTTTTAAAAAATGTTTTATCTCTAGAGGTCAAAAATTGAACCAGTGCTTGGCTGAAATCTTCTTCGTTCTTGAATTGTTTGCCCTGCAAGAAATTTTGTAAGGACAGAAACAAGTGATAATCAGATGGTGCTAGGTCCGGAGAGTATGGTGGATGCGACGGAATTTCCCAGCCTAGCTCTGCGACTTTCTGATGAGTCCCCAAAACAGCATGTGGCCTCGCATTGCCATGAAGCAGTATAATGTCCTTCCTATTGAACATCACCGGCCTCTTTTCTTGGAGTGCTGTTTTTAATTTATCCAAATGCTGACAATACCTCTCCGAATTTAGCCTTTTGTTTGGTTTCAACAGCTCAAAATGTATTGGTCCTCGAATGTCCCACCAAATACACAACATTCTCTTGTTCAGGATCAACTTCGGTTTCGGAGGTAGAGGGGGCAGGTTTTCCGGGTTCACAATATGCCCTTTTCCTTACGATGGTTTCATAGGTAGTCCACTTTTCATCCTCAGTTATGATCCGGTCCAAGAAGGGTTCGAATTTGTTACGTGTAAGCAGAGATGTGCATATGATGATTCGATCATTCAAATTCTTCTCGCTTAACTTGTGTGGCACCCATCTCGAATACTTCCACACAAACCCTAGTTTCCGAATATGGTCGGAAACGGTTTGTTGAGCTGAATCAAGCCTTTCCGCAATCTCCGATGTTGTCAAAAAAGGATCTTGCTCTAACATTATCTTGACAGTATCGTCGTCCATCAAAGATGATCGCCCAGAGCATGGCTTATCAGAAAGGTCGAAATCACCTAGGTGAAATTTTTTTAACCATCTTCTGCATGTTCTGTCAGAAACTGTACCTTCACCAAACACTTTCAATAAATTTCTATACGCTTCTGTAGCATTTCTTCCTAGTTGAAATTCGTACAAAATACAGTGGCGTAAATGAACTTTATCGGCAACCATGGGTACACGATCGCGTCTCACTTAATACTAACAAGAATGATATTCGTTTTAGTTCATCTGCGACGAAAATGTGTATACATTATTAGCAATCAAAAGAGAGCCAAATATGTGTCACAGGAATATGCGCATACTTGTTGAAACTGATTGTAACCGAAGTGGACAGAACTTTCCGGTAGACCTAATATTTATTCAAACAGCATGAATCAATCTAAGCCTTTTATTTTAAGCTGTAATCATTTCTGATATATTTAAGACAGTTGCATCATGGAATTGTCAAAACACATCAGTGCTTCTCAGGCCTCTCTTTCCTGTCACAATTTTCAATTAAAGATAAATTGTTGTTTCAGCAATTTACCTCTTAATTCTTCAATTTTAAATCAAAAATTTCTAACGCATCCATGCCTTTGCATCTTGAAACTATTCATAAAGGGAAAGTTCATTGTAAAGAGTAAAGCCATTGTAGCGATGCCATGTCTTCTTATATTTTCAGATTAGTTTAAATAAATACAAAGCCCTTGTCTAATGTAGAAAAATTGTAAATAAGATAAATTGTAAAGTCTTCGTTGCTGGTATTTTTGTTACTATAATGTAAGTCATTTTTGAATATGTTTCATTGCATTTTTATCATTTTAGGTCCTTTGTGGTGTTTGGCGGAAGACAGGGAAATACATGTTGTTCTTTCAAGTAAAATATTCTCACAATTTCTAACAATTATAAGTTTTTGTTTTGTACTAAATGATATTGCATTTTTACGCATTAAATTAAATCTATTTATTTTACTATTTTTTTAAGAGTATTGGTGAAATCTTGCATGTCTGGTAGTAACGTTACATTTTTAGTTGTAGGATAGAAAAGGCGCAAAAGAGCAACAATGATAAAAAGAATGAGATAATTTTAATGGGGAAACTAAAAATAATTGTAAAAACCAATAATAAAATTTAAGGGTTACCTTTAGTTTTGTTAAAGAAACGATTTATAAAATTTTAGATAAAAACAATTCTGAAAGAAAAGACTCGTAGAAAATAAGTATTAACTATGAAATGCATCCCCATGGTGATGCATACAAAGTAGTCAAATAAAATAGAAAACTAACGAAAATTCATTTATAATAATATTTCTTATTGAAACATATTTGACATATGAATACCTTGGAATGGTGATGCGTCTTCAATATCATCGTACTACAGTACATGGTATAGAATAGAAAATTATGTTTTCATTAAAAAAAAAATTATGATTTCACAGATTAATAGTTCCATGCTTTATTTTTTCTTTGAAGAATGTGTGTAATATCATAAAATTTACAACATAATTTGTTACAGAGCCACTTCTTACTCTTATTTTAACGCCGAAATTAAGAGGATTTATTAGAGTTCAATAATATATGATTAATGAAATATCAACTTTATTCAATGAATTCTGAAATTCCTAGTCATTTGATGAGATGATGTTTGCTGAAGTTAAGCTGCAATTATTAAAAAATAAAATAAAATAGTTAAAAAAAATTTTAATTCATATTATATTGCCCTTGAATCATGGAATAATGGAAATAGAGTTGAACTTACCACTAACATAAAACTTTAAATTAAATAAGTTAATATTAAACCAGCACATGAAAAATCATTGCAATTATAAGAAAAGGCATATTTTGCAACGACCCATTTGCAATACTCTAAAGACTTACACGGATGTTCTTAAGCGTACGACATTAATTAAAAATACAGTGGTAGTTTGGCTCGGTGGTAAAATACAAAATTTAAGAGAAATCGTACAATGCAATTTTTGTAGGATAATCAAATACAATTCAAATTGTGTGATACAAGTTTTGTAGTTTAATACTCAGTGAATACTCTATAATAATTATATTACAGAATACTGACAGAAAAATGATTTAAAACTCGTTGTGAAAACCAAGTGACAGAAACAGAAAATGAAGAAGAAAATCTAAGTGAAGAAAACAAATAAAATTGTTAAAAAAATATATTTATATATTCTAAGTAACTAACTTAAAATATATCTATCAATTATTTAACTCATTTTAAAAAATAGTATCAGTATGCACATGCTCCGAGAACTTTTATATTATTGCATAAAGCTACATTTTTTTTACAACAAGTTATGAATCTGCATAGATTTGAAGATAATAATGTAATGCTGCTGCTTTGACTAAAACTTTAAATGTGTTGCATTACAAGTAGACACGAAAAATTTATAACATAGCTTGAATAGCAGATGAAAATTTAAAAAGTAGCAAAAAATATTATTGATCTTATTGCATAATAATACAAGTAAATTGAGGTGAAATATCTTAAACACGGACCGAAAGATTTTTCATAGTAAAAACTATATTCGGAAAATTCTGAAAGCAGAAAAAAAAATTTATAAAAGGAACAAGTACCATTATTAACCCTTTGGCGTTAAGTGCTTTGAGAACCATCTCATCTCTGTCTCTATTTTTATATGCATGGTATATTTATTAACTCCTTTCACAGAAAGTAACACTTATTATAAAACAATTAAAATTATGTGAAAATATACATAAAACTTTCAACTTTATTTTTGTTCAGAATTTTTAGATTTTTTTATTACGAAAACTGTAAAGTGATAAAGCTATATTTCTCTACTCCTTTAAATATCCCTTTTCTGGGAATCATAAATTGCTTTTCTTTCATAGATATCGTCAGTGTGAATTTTTCTGAACGAAAATATTCAAAAATGAATAGAAGGTAGTATATTGATCTTATTTTTGAATTCATAATTTTGTTTATGTGTAGAGTTGGGATTCGGCTTTCTGTACCTTCATTTCTCTGGTTGGGACATGGCAGTTTTCAGGAATTCTTTACTAGTGACATGGGAATAGAGCCTACTATGCATGAAAAGTTTTCTCGAAAGGCAAAATGCTGTAGATGCTGAAATACATATAACAATCTTTGGCTATTAAGCTATCTCATCCACGAAACAAAATGCTGCATTTCGGACAGACTAGTAGTAGGGCAACGTACTTCGGAGTGGAAGCTCTGATTTTGATGTCATCCATTGTTGAACAAAAAGAAATAGGTGTTGCATTTATGATTTATGCATTACAATCTTATGGATGAGTTCTTGAGAGTTTTTTGACTTTCTTTTTTTTGCAATATTCAGCAGTTCCTAGGTTCGAATCTCTTTTCTGGTTTGGATACTTTTAGTGGTTCAAACCCCACTTTAAACAGTACGTTTCAGTCTAATTAGCCTTCGTGTCCAGAAAAAATGACTGTTGAGTAACAAACAAACCAAACACCCTTTGTAATATAAGAATACGATCCACAGCCTCTGGAATGTCTTCCCAAAAGGCAATAGTAGATATTTAAAAATCTCTAACAACTGTCTTTGATTATGAGATAGTTCATCGCGCAATGTTAAATTATGCATGTATATTTCATACTTTTTGAATAAATTTCTGGTCTTTATTTTTCTTAGAGAAAAAAAGTACGAAAAATCTAAATTTCTTCTTGAAGACACCAGGAAGATTTATTTTATTCTTTTAGTTCAAAAAGCATCTTATTCTTCCACAAAATATCGTATAGTTCAATATAAGAATAGTAGGTTGGAAGAAAAACCGATTAGGCACTTTAAATCCCTCTTTTTAAATTAAATTTATTATTTGTTTTGGATTCCCGTTATTTTTCAATACGGAAATTCATCTTTTTTTCACCAAAAAGTAATCTAGATCTTTCCGCTGTAATATTTTCAAGTTTTTATCTGTAGGATGCTGCTAATCCGGGATTAATTTTGGGAATTTTTATAGCATATAAATTTTAAAGATGCAATTCACTTTTTTGAAGTCTATTAAAATCATTCTTTTTTTTATAAAATTTAGGTAGTCATTATATCCAGTATATGATACTGAATATAATGACTACTTTATTTGATGGCTGTACTTTACTAATGGTTAAATATTTATAACATGTGATGAGAGTCTATTAAATATTGAATTAACATTTTCGTAGGAAAGTCTTTTATATAAACTAGTCAAGCATATTCCATATTCCAGTTAATTCAAATAAACGGGACTCCAGAATATAAATTAAAATAATTCTACTTGCTCTAAATTAGATATCATTAATTAAATCGCCAACTGAAAAATGTTTCATGAGGAAGTTGTATGTTAATTTAAAAATAATAATTTTTTAAAAATTCTTTAAGAATTGTACTTAATTTTGTGAAATAAATCATCTTAATTAATAATATTAATTAAAAAATTATTTGAAAATTGTTAAAAAATTTTATTGAAACATTTTCTTAATGCAATCAGAAAAAAGAAAGTTTCAAATAGAAGCTTACCTAATTTTACTGCTAATCAAATATTCACCTTTTTTTTTTGTTTACACAAAAAAAGTCACATCAAAAGTAACAAAAAAATGTTCCTAACTAATATTTGCATGATAGCAAAAAGTACTATAAAAATTTATGGAATACATGATCTCAAAAGAAAATAGTTATTTTTTATTTACGAAAAGACGAATTCTAAAATATGTCAAGAAATAAATGAATTTTTTATGTTGCTATAAAACAGAAATTTCTATGAGAATGCGATTTTTAATGTTAATATGTCTTAGCTTCCTGTCATACTTGAAAACTAAAAAGAGATTATTCAAGCAGTACCTAACTAATATATTCCTCTGGGTGTAATATTCTCTACGCTTCAACTTAATGGAGATTTTACGGAAAATAATAAATAAACTCCGCCAAATTACATAGACAAACAGAAAAGAGTTTTCATCCAGTGTAAATTTAATATTGCCTTTCCTTTCCAAAAAGGACTGGGAGGGCTTTTGTATTTAAGTTATCAAATCAGTTAAGTGCTAATGTTAATGATAAAAATGAGATTATTGTAAATAGAAGTGATTTTTATTTTCTAACTTTTCAGGAGTCTAATTTTTAATATTTGAATTTATAAAAAAATTTATTCTAGTTTTTATATTTGCTTAAAAGGTTAGAAAGTTTTAAAAGTTTAAAAATACTTTTAAAACTTTCAAAATTAAAGATATTTCCCACAAATCATTTAAATAAAAGGTAACATTAAATTTTCTGTCCCAAACTTTTTCTTGTTTTATCTCTAAAAATCCTTTTAAAGTAAATTTCTCTAGTTACTTTATATTTTTTCTTACTGATGTGTATTACGGTTTCTCTCTCTCTCTCTCTAATGAGAACTCATACTCTTAAGTATATTTTAGAAACTTCATACTCAGTTTATAAAAGAGAAAAAGTTTAATTTTTTGTTATAATGCAGCATAGGATATCAGGATGGTGATAAACCTGAATTTACTATCGCACGTAATACGAACATCTAATTTGCATAATGATATGTAATTCTCATTTTTATGATAACCAGATATTCATAGTAGTTATTAGATTTATGGTAATAACATAGTGATATGTAGATAACATTTTGAAATTTGTTTCGTTAATATCACTATCGCACTTTACTAGATTAAGTTTCAACAAAATAATTCCAAGTTGTACATGAAATTTGTCAATATGCATTGCTTCCAGAACTTATGAACCATTTCTTTGTCATTAACATCAGCTATTATCACACTTACAAAACTCATTTGCCATTAGTTTGTAATTTTAAATCCCGTGATCCACTAAAATAAAACGTTTTTAAGTGTTAATGATACATAAAATAATTATTAAAAAGCTTATATTTTGTTTACATGAAAAAAATTATTTAATAAAATTATAAGCACATATAAATATTTTTAAAAACAATTTATTGGTAACTAAATTGTTAAAATCAGTTTGATTGCACTAGTTTCCAAATATTAAGAAAAAAAATCCTAAAAATAGTGATTACTCAAACAATTACAAGTAGAATTTAGTGAAACGTAACCACAGTATAAAATACACTGCTGGCCACCGTGAATGTAATACAAAGGAAGTATGTAAATAACATGAAATTTACAACATACATTAGTGGAGGTCAGATGTGCAAATAATTAGAATTTCAGCGCAGACATACATCACTCGCGCCTGTGGTGCCACTTAAACCGCTGTTTAAAGCTTGCAGGTTTCGACGATTTCAAGTTCGGCAATTGTGTTTTTCTTGAGGTTTTTTCAAACATACGATCAATTATGCCTCATAGAAAACAGCTATCATTTTTTGATCAAGTATCCGATTTCGACAGAAGAAGGATGTTGTCAAACCCGAGATTGTGGGACAGATCAAACCCGAGATTGTCTTTCAGGGAACTCGGTGGTCGTGTTGGACGAAACCAAAAAACTTTTATGCGGATATGTGATCGTTAGATGCAGTAGAGTATTCCACCACTTCACGTGAGGACAAGAAAATTGTACGCATGGCAGTGACGATACACTCAGCCACACCACGAACCATAGCACAGTACATTCAGTCTGTATAGCATCATTCAGTGCCTGTGCGTACCATTGGACGCCGTTTACATCAGAGTGGTCTGTTTGCAAAACTTCTATTGCTTCGTCCACCCTCGATGCAGAATCACTGACGTTTCTGTCGCCAGTGCTGCGATAAAAGAATTATGCGAAGGGCAGAATGGAATGAAATTGCCTTTATTGGCGAATCACGTTTCTGTCAGCAACACCATAATGGTCGCATTCGAGTCTGAAGATACCGGGGGGGAGAGGATGTTGAACAGCTGCGTTATGCACCACCACACTGGTCTTGCACTGGATGTTAATGTATAGGGCTAATACATCTCCGAGGTATTGGAGCCAGTTGTCCTTCCTTATCTTCAGGCCTTGCCCATAGACATATTTCAACAGGATAATGCACAACCACACCTGGCATACATTATCCAAGGGTTCTTCGTCAATCGCCAGTTTGAATTGTTTCCCTCGCCGGCTCGCTCTCTGGATCTTTCGCTGATAGAAAACATGTGATCCATGGTTGCTCAATGATTAACTTAGATTATATCCCCAGTTGTCACACCAGATCAATTTTGGCAACGTGTGGAAGCTGCTTGGTCTGCTGTACCCCAAGAAAACATCCAAAGTCCCTTTGAATCAATGCCAAGGAGTGTGGCAGCGGTGATCTCCAGCAATAGTGGCTACTTTGGCTACTGATTTTGGCAGGAATCACACTTCACAGAAGTCACAGAGTTTAATCCTTTGATACTTGATCAATATGTTATCTACAAAATAAATTTTGTTGTGATATCTCTTGTCTTTCTTGGTGTTGCAATTTGGGTAGCTAGAACTGGGCGGCCATTGTTTGGTATGGAATAAGATGAAAGAAATTAACAAAAAATTTCCCGTTGTGGAATTTAGTAAATATATAAAATGAAAAAAAATTGATTTATCAGTGTGGCTTGCTAAGGTACCTTTAATATGGAAAATAATCCCTCAAGAAGAAATACGGCACATACAATGATGAGTAATGCTACAATTAATGTCATCTATCAGTCGCGAGAAAAAGGGAAAGTCGTTTCTCTTGAAAGCAGTTGTCTAGATTCCTCGGAGGAGGACTGAGAAGAACTTTGTCTTACTTACATATCACTGGCATGCTTGATAGGATTCTAGTCCAGTAATCTATCCGGCCACTCCATGAGCTGAACTGCTTCCTTCTCAAAATAATTATCTGCGAAGTGAGCTTTGTGCTGCTCCAAGTTATCATCTCTTCTAGTAATAAATTATTAATTTTGCTCCGGTATATGAAGGTGCACATAAGCATCTAGGAAGTCATTTCTGTCGGTGTAAACATACACAGTTCCACCTAAAAAGAAATGGAAGTATTTTCTCCCATCTAAAGTGATACTTCTTCAAATGCAAACACTGACTGATCCATATAAATATTTTTCACACATGCGTGATGAATAACGTGTTTCAGGTTCTTAATCATCTACCATTATTTTTAGGCTAGGTTGGGACTCATCAGTAAAGACAACAGCCCTCCATTGATCAACCTTCCAGCGGACATATTTATACGTCATCCTCAAACGTTTCCTCTTATGTCCTGACATGAAAGCAAAGAAAAAAGTTGGTTCCATCACGTAAAAATCACCTTTTTGAAGCCTTCAAAGCATGGTTGACGTTAATACCAGACTTCCTCTGCTTGTAGAGAAGGAATGTCTGAACTCAGACGGAGATGTGGTTCTCTCTTTATGCTCATAACTACAAACATGGGTCATCCGCATTCGTAGCGTATGACCATCCATCAGTGTACTTTATGGCTGCCGGATTTATGGTTTGAAAGTGTCACCAAAGTCAGTGGATTACATTTAACCTTCTATGCACTTCTATTTGACTTTATTTTACCTATAGTTTTATATTTGTTTTATTCTCTATTTAAATTTTTTTCATGAAAATAATAGCTGTAAGTCATTTTACGAATCGGCTATCACAGATTTCTTGAGACAGGAATTTGTAGTCTTTCCCTCATATATGCAGTTCTAAGCGCTTCTCCCATAACATATTTCAATTGCAATGCATAGTTTTGCATATTGTAGTTTTCTTCAGCATCTGTCGCCATAATTAAATTTTTAGACTAACATATTTTTGATACATATTTGGAGTTATCATATAAATTAATGCAATTTTTCTTCAATACTTAGAAACCATTAAAGCAGAAAGTAATTTAAACTTATTTTTGTGGTTATATTAATGGATTACATCTATTTCTGGTTTTTAAAATAATTGTATACTTAATAATTTTAAATTAATTTGGAATTTACTTTGTATAATGACAACACTAAAAGATGGAAAACTGTCTTTACTTTAACTCAATAAAAGCATCAAGTTCTAATTGCTGAGACTAATGAAAATATTTTCGACTAAATTAAAGCAACTGTTAAAGATTTAATCGAAAGTTTCTTTGTTTTTTCCATTAAATTACTGATTTCCTTTTAAGATAAACTGGAAATAAACTAAGTGTGTGAAGAACTGAAATTTAATTTTCAAAGCTTGAGTAATAGATTGTTGAAAAAAAATTTTTTTTCATCAAATTTAATATTCTTATTTTTAACATTTGTTGCAGATGAATAAATTTCCTCAAATTACCACGTCTATACAAATGTTTATTAGCAACAATAATTTCTATAAAGAAATTATTGTTGAAAATAGCTGTTACTTGGTGTTTACTATTCTTAGTTCTCTCATATATTCTGAAAAGGACCAAATCTTTTATTTATATTTTACATGGTAATCTTTTCATTGAAATTTAGTATACAAAAATTAAATGTTTCAGAAAGCAATTCTTACACCTATTTAAATGCGTCCCTAAGTTTTTCCTAGAAGTGTATGATTAAGTCTCTTAAAAATAGAAAAATAAATGTAGTATATAATAGTTTAGTAGCTCATTCATCTTCGGAGATTTCATAAGTTTCGACTATTTTGGATGCTATTATAATCTCAGCAAGCAAAGTTTACCACTAAGTTAGTATTTTGCGAAATTATTTTGCAATAAATTTGAGTAGAGCTGTCAGAGCATTTTATCTTAAAAATATCTCAAATATTTGAAAATATGGATTTCATATCAAATTTTATTCATAGTCTTAATAACATGTATTAACTTTTCTTGCATTTCAAAGAAAGAATTTTTTAGCCTCAAATTGCTAATCATGTATTAAGCAGAATTTCAAAACTACATACAAAAACTTAAAACTTTGATTAAAAATATGCTTCGAGTTTAAAAGTTTCAAGGCATTTTTGAGTCAATTCTTGGAAAGCGAAACGTGATTTATCAAAAATTTTGAATACAGTTTACTACCAATTTTTTAATATATCCAAATTTTAAGAAGTTCTGAGCATAATTCTGTAAAATTTTGAATTTTTCTTTTCTCTGCCTCCAGTACCCAAATATATTTTTCTAAGAGACTAAACGAAAACCAAGTTGGGTAATTGTTTAATACCATTGATCACTGAATGATTCTATGTATATCATATATTGCTGTTATCATAAGTTCACTGTCACATTATTTATAAACATAAAATATTTTTGTAATTTTTATTACTTTTAAGTTAATAACCAAGAACACTTGTACCAGACTAGAAACGATAGTTTTAAATTTGCTTAAATTTATTTATAGATGTCATTGAATAAAATAGTTAAATTATATTTGATGACCATATAATTTAACATTCTATACAAAAATTTTTAGATTTTAAGATGTTAAATTATTCATGTAAAAGTGTAAATAGATTTTTTTAATCAATAATATGTATGTTATTCAGGTGTTTTTTAATAATAATATTATTATTAATGTTTAGAGAAATTAAGAAAATTTTGCTTTTAGTATGCTAAACATCATCTGCTGAGTAGCATGAGAAATGACATGCTAAGGAGGATAGACGTTGTCTAACTTCTTAACATGTAAATTTATTTTGGAGTTGTCCAAGGCCTATGATCTAGTTCCAATGTTTCAGCAGTTTAAATCTTTCAGGCATATATACATTAGTCATCATAAATTTAAGAAAAAGCACTAAAATGACGATAACACCAAAAGTTATTCAAGGGAATTAATGAAAATTATACACATTATACAACACATAGGAAGGTAGAAAATAGCATCAAAAGAAATCAGACAATTATAGTGTTATAAAAATTAGTATACGTATACAATGAATAAATGGGAGCTATAAGTTTGATACAGAAAGAGTACCTGTGGGGTATGATCCTTCCCCAAGAACCAATTCAGCACATTCATTGATGTGTGATGCTCTCAATTATATGATCTATTAATTGTGTAGGAAGTGTGATCCATTACTTTTCCAAGGCAGTTGAAAACGTGACTAGGGTCCGAGGAGGGCGATTGAGAGAAGCTATACGTCATCCAAGAGTCTCCCAAACATTCTCAATTGGATTAAGTTCTGTTGATCGAAATAAACAGCATACACTCAATTGCTTCCTGATCAAGATAAGCATCCACGATGCGAGCCCTGTGTAGTCTCGAATTATTCTCCTATATCACGAAAGCATAACTTATTCCAACGGCATAAGGGCGCAAATAAGCATCCAGGATGTCTTCTCCATAGGTGTTGGCATTAATATTTCCACGAGAAAAGACATGGAGGTCTGTGCATCCATCTAAAGAGATACTACTTGTAACACAAACGCTGCCTGACACTTATTCACCACGTTCACAGATGTTTGATGGATGAAAACGAGTTTCAAGTTCTCTTCAAATGAAAATGCGCCTACTTATCCGTAAAGAATCCCTAATTATCCATTTTTAGACTTATCCATGAAGTAAACAGCCCTCCATTGATCATGAGACGTCCAGTTGACATGTTCATTGCAAATGTTCTCGTCTATGATGTGATGTAAGTGGGAGGTAAATGGTCGCCTCGCATGAAGACCACGTGCGTGAAGCCTTCGAAACACGGCTGATCACGATACAAACCTTCCAAAGCTTACAGTTTGGGAGTATCTGATTTCAGAAGGGTTGCGGTTCTATTGCTACGTGAGCATAATGACAAATATCTGTCATCGGCACCTGTGGTAGCGAGTGATTGTCCTTAGCTGAACCTCCTGGATTGCGAATCCGTGGTTAAAAACTGTTACCAAGCTCTATGAACCACAGACGGACTACATTCAGCTATCTAGCTACTTCTATCTAACTTTATCCAGCCTCTAGTATCCCAATAGCTCACCATTGAAACTATTCAGTCAAATGATGCCTGGCGGCCTTTGTTACTGTTTCGCTATACCAGATTCTAATCTCAAATACGCAGCAACAATTGCCTCCTTGTTCTGAGACATCCGTTTTTTATGTTCGTCGCAAATGACATATTCCAACATCAGCGCCACTATTTTACATAATGCCATATTGTTCAGCTCCTTTTACTTACTAAAAATTTAAATTTCATTGAGGTTGGCTTATTTTAGGAGAGTTTTTTATTTTTATTTTTCCTTAATTTTTGGTAGCCAGTGTATCTTAATTTAAGATATCAGGTATAACTGTTCAAGAATGTCCCTTTGACATATTCTATTTAAACATCACTTGAGCAATCATGTCCATGTCTCTACTTATTTACGAAATTTATAATTTCTAGATACTTTCCCCCCTTATAAATATTGTTTTGATATAGAAAATCATGCTGATATCTTTATTTTCTCTTTTCTGCACTATTGATTTCCGTTCAATGAACTTCTCTAAGTTCTGTGCTTTTCCTTGTATAATGTTATCGTCTTCAATATCCAATCAATAAAACATCACAACAAATAAAACAACGAAAAACGCATATCAAAATAAACATAATATTGTTTTCTAATTATTGTCATAAAAAAAACAGGAATATGTGTGTATTTACTAACACGCATGGATGATAAAGGAAAGGTATTCAAATTGGAAAAGGAAATTGTCTATTATTACATACACGCAAAGAAGATATTTACGAAAGAAATCAAATGGACAATAAAATCTATGGAAACACACCATAAGCGAAAACACAGAAATTATTTTATGCTTAAATACAATTAGATTTTTCTCCTACTTTCATTATTTTATGAATTATTAAACATCAAAATATATCAGAACCTTATGTTACCCTGTATCATAAATTTCAATAATGCATTAACGGAGCATTTGAACTCTCAATATCAGAAGGAAAATTGAAATATTGTTGATGCAAGACTCAGTATAATTTATTCATAATTACTTTAGTATAGCAAATGTTATAAATGTATTTTCTTTAAATGAGAGATTGTAAGTTAAGAAATATCAAATGATTTGATAATCTTGACTTCTGTTTAATATGTCCAATATTTATTTTTTTATGTATTGAGAAATATTGATCTAAATGAAAGTGTAGCGAGCTAGATTGCTTAGTCTTTTAAACATTTGATACATACCGTAAACTTAGTATAGAAATAGATATTGTTAATAAAACCACAAAAATATCTAATAATAGTATTTAATAAAACATAAATATTAGAAATTTTGTCATATTTTTCACTGACATATTTTTTGTGAATAACTTCTGATTCACTGATTATCAATTGATAATCACTGTATTAGATTACCTGACATTTCTCTCATTTGAAACATTCAACACCATATGATAAGGAAATGTAATTCTACAACAATGTAATCAGTTTGACCCAATACTTGCAAACATTTTTGCACAAATGTCTTCAGACAGAATATTGGGAATTTATTTGGCCGGGTTAAGCCCTGGCATAACGGACTGAAAATAAACCAGTATATTTTCGACTTTCTCAATTTTTAACGTGGCAACACACTAGAATTAATAATTCCGTTTTCTCTCTAAATTCTTTATTTTTTTTTTTTTTTATCAATAGTTAATTTATCATATGCCTCATGTCAGTTTATGTTTAACTCGTTTTTATGATGTTGATTATTTACTGTATCATTCTAAACGAAACATTTCATTAAATTCAGAAATCTTTTAATCACTTAATACTTTATACTTGGGTTTGGATGTTTAAGTTAAAAATTAGGAAATTAATGGTTTTAGAAAGGTTTAAATTAAAACTAAGCAAAGGTTCAAATTAAGTTAAGACTGCATTTAGCTGAAAACTTCATATTTTCTATTAATAGTAAAATATTATAAAACCAAGTAAAAATATAATACACTTTGTTTGTATTTTAACAACTACTTTTTACATACTTTTTCATATATGGTTATGTGGTGGCCTGTTTAGTTAGGGCGTGAAGAGTTAGAATCATGGTGACCTGTTCAGAAGGCAGTGAGTTAATTTTTTTTATTCTAAGTTTTACTTTTGCAAGAGGCCGTGGTTGTTTAAGGCTTTCTTTTTTGTTATCAGGAGGTAGTGAGTGTAAATCCCGACAGAAGATCCGCTGAGTTCACTAATGGGGCTAAAGTGCATTAACTATTTCGAGTTCACAATGTCCTTTATGATACCGATGGGAGTGTCAGGCCAAGTCTGGGGTTCTTCTGCTTCGTCTCTGCTTCTAAATTGTGGAGACCTATCCACTTTCGAGGTACACAAACTGAGTTTCCCTATGTAAGGGGACCTCTTTTCTGCCCCCAAAGTGATGATAAAGGTGAATAATCCTAGTTACCAGCCATTATAAAAGATACGTTTATTATAATTTTATGGAGCTTATTCTTTACCATACACTGAGATATTATGTTTCAGGTATCAAAAGTATTGTCGCCTACTCTGTCTAGTGGTCAGCATTCCTGACTGTGGATAGGGAGGTCTGGGTTCGAATCCCAGTCGGGGCATGTACTTTCTCTTTCTCTTTGTCCTTTCCTTGTATGAATGGGTTGTGAATGGTTGCCTACCCTATAAACGGTTTCCTATGGCATGTGTGTACTGAGGAAGTTGGACTCCACACCCAATGCGGTTCAGTTGAAAGAGTGGAGCAGCGCACCCATACTGCCAGTCTGGCTGGCACTCGACAAAAAAAAATCAAAAGTATTATTTCTATTAAATACAGAATAAATAGTTGTAAAATTTTATTGTGAAAAATGTGCTATTTTATGATTATTTGTTAAGAACGAAACAATATTGATGATTAAACCGGTATCATAATTTTTAAGAAATCGCTTGTTTAAAGTCATATATAAAAATTTATATTCAAATAAAATTAATCAACATTACTTATAATCAAATAAAAAACCGTAGAGGAAGCAATTAATAATTTTATGTACATTTTAAAATTACTATACACACAGATCCTAATTAACAATTTCGTGCTTTGCATTTTTAACAATTGTTTCATCTATTTTTAGAAAAATTATTGACTCATTGATGGTTTATATATATAATTTTACCAAATACTACTACAAAATACTTGCTCATTATTTGTAAGGGGAGTAAAACTATTATGAAATCATTTATTTAGCATTAAAAAAATGCATCGCTTCTGATTTCTAATTTATTACATTTTTTGAGAAATAAATGATAACCATTTGAAAAGAGTTTTATAATTTCATTAGAAATAATATGTGATAATTCAAGGCTTTAATTTTACGACAATTTTAAATTAATGTTAGGTGTACATAGTATTTTAAGTATAATAGTGAAAAGGAAGAATATTATAAAAAAAACTTATTTAAATTGAAATTAGCGAAGTTTATATTTTTATAAACTGAAATTCTTATATATTCTACAAAAACTTTTGTATTGATTCTGCAGATATAATACCATAAATGAGAAGTGGAAAATTGATTTGATATACCGATGATGATACAGAAAATTTTGAGATGAATTTCTGACTTTAAAGTATGTTGTATTTGAATTGAACGAATTTTCACAACTTTGAATAAGGTAATAAATTTAAACTATTTAAAAAGAAATAATTCCAATTTATTAATATAAAATCCGTCTATTTATTAATCGATGTAAAAGTTGTCATTCAATATCACTATTTACCACAAAAGTTTAAATTTGCTTAATAGTCTATTTAACTCTACAAATGCCGCCCAACCTGTCTAGTGGTTAGCGTACCTGACTACAGATGGGTGGGACCTGGTTTCGAATCCTGGCTCGGGCATGGATGTACTTTCTCTCTCTCTTTATTGTCTTTGTCCTTTCTTTGTGTGTGAATGGTTGCCTACCCTATAAACGGGTACCTATGGCATGTATGTACTGAGGAAGTCGGACTCCGCATCAAATATGGTTCAGTTAGAAAAGTGGAGCAGCGCACCCCATATTGCCAGCCTGCTGGCACACGACAACAACTCTACAAATTTTTATGATGTCCACTAAGTATGTTTTTCAGTGAAACTTTCTATAAAACATTCACCAAAGGACATATGATTTTGAAATTAAGGTATTGGACAATCTTGTGTTCAGAAAGTTCATAAGAAGACTGAAGCATAAGTGAAAGGGGGGGGGGCTCATTTTAAAGTCTTGAAAAACTCAATTCAGAAGTTATGAAATTAATCATAAGGTCTTTCAAAAAGTGCCAAGGCACTTATACAACATAAAATTCTATCAAAAAAACAACATTGTTTTTTGTAAACTTTTAATCACATAAAAGTTTTTTTCAAAATTTGATCTTTTATATCATAGGCATTGCACGAACAAATAATGAAATTTTCTGTCAACTTTTGTTGGGTGTCAATGGAAATAAATGCATATTATAAGCATCTATTTCCATTTAGTCCTTTCATTTTTAAAAAAAATTGCATTTCACAGGCACTTTATGCCAAAATGGTTACAAAAATTAATCCTTAAAGGATTAAAATAGAGTGCACACATGAAATTCTTTCTGTAGTAATTGCTTTTATGATGCTAAATAGAAATAAGTTTAATTTACAAATATCTATATATAACAATCTTTGTTAATCAAGAAATGTTGGCAATTATTATTAATTACACAGTAGGAATAAGAAAACCAATAAATACTGATTCTCTTAGGCCTTTGATTTGGCTAAGGCTCTGATTGGATACCAAACGCATTATCGAAATTGCCATACCACGAGAAAGCAATTGCATCAACATTCTAAACTCTGTATTTGTGTGCATTTGGATTAATTATACATAATGATGTATTACTAAATTAATATAGATTAAGTACTTCCTCCCTACTTCGAACGAAAACTAACTTTGAAATAATCAACACTTCTTGCCTCACGATATCACAGTGTGTGATTCGAATTCTCATTGATTATAGGCATTAACGGAATAGGCATTGTAGGAATTGACGGCATTCTAGAATGTACTTTGTTGGAAAAAAAAGTATTACAACTGTAGAAAATATTATATTTTTAAAATAAGGAATCAATAGTATAATAATTTCCTACGGGAAGGAATTTTATTTTCAATAATTATTTAGATTGCTTCAAAATCAACAAAACAGCAAGGAAGAAATATTCTACACAAAAATTTGTATGAAAACAGAAGATATCAATGAAAATAGAAAATAGAATTGATTAAAATTGAATTTATTTGCTGTTAAATACATATCCGTGTAACATGTTTAAAATGAAGGTATAGTTATAATCTTTTTAATAATTCTGTGAATTCTACTGAAAATTGCTTTATAGTGTACAAGTGAAATCATTCTTAAACTGCTAAAAATCTGAGATGATAATGAGTTTTTGTTCTTGTATCAGCATACTTGCTTGTACCAAGCCCTAAGTTAGGCTCTACCAGTTAAATAGAAGCAACTAGGAGAGAGTCTTCGTAATTTAGAAGCAGAAGACTTCCAAATTCTTAGCTTGCCACCCCAAGATGTATCATTTTACATGAAAGACATTGCGAGCACAACATATTTAACGTGCCAAAGCCATCATGATCAAAAACAATGGATCTTCCTTTGTGTCGGGAATCGAACTCACTACCCTTTCGATAACGAGAACGAACACCCTAACCAACCAGGACACCACAGCCATAGTGAGTGTTTGTAGAAACTGAGTTCGATATCAATCCATAATGTAACCCACGTTATCGATATTAAAAATGTCCAATAGGTATACAGCCAATTAATATTTAATGATGTTTCTAGCCTGCTGTATATGCTTTTAGTGATCATATTTCATCATGCCGATAAAAAATTTTAAGAACTAGCTTAAAATCTAAGTGCCATTTCAAAAAATATAAAGTTAGATTTAATTTATTAAAAATAACGCATTAAAATGATTATTAGTGGATTCACATCAAAGAAACTAGACGTAAGCCTTCTGTAATGCTGATGAATACAGAAACATGCAACGTTACACTCTTGATAAGTGATGTGCATATATATATATAATAAGATGTTGAGGACACAATGTTGTACTGTTTATGACGATGGCTTAACATTAAGAGAATGTATGCCAAGTAAAAAATCTAAATTTATCATCTTTTTAGCAGATAGCGGAACTTCTCTATCTGCATTTTTTGGTGTTGTTGTCCTCCTTGGGCAATATTTCTTTCTAATTTATAACCGTCGATACACCTAGCTTACTTTACTTGATAATTCGATCACCCACAAACACAAATTTCATCTAAACATGTTTTTAAAATTCATTGAAATGTGACTTCATCAGTGCCCAAGCATCACATCGAAGACGTTTTGAAAGTTTTTACAATACGACTTCTTCTAATTTTCCCTTCCATTTTCATCATCAGTCATAAGTGTATATTGCCACACGTAAGGTACAAAAACACTGGTTTGCTCTGACATTACTGTCATTGTTGCGTGACTCTGCTCCATCAGTGAGCGAATTTCAGGGCCATGTTACTATTTCTTTTTATTTTATATCTTTCTACTAAATTTTATATATTATTGAACTTTTCGTTATTGATTTAATATTTGTGTGATGGAATATTATGAACTGAATAAATCAGTCATTACACATCCCATAACAATCTACACTGATACATTTTATGCTCTACTGCTTTCAAAGACTTGTTGACTTGAGATGTACAACGTAATACACATAATAAAAATATATAAAGTGAATCCGTTGAAACGTAATAAAAATGTGTAAAGTGAATCCGAAGAAACGTGAGGCTGTTGTTCCCCAGTATGAATTGTACATCTTATATAAGGAATTATTTAATGACTCAATGGTATTTTTGTCAAATGATTTACTTCTTTTTCAGTTTTAAAACAAAAGAAATTGTGATTATAAAGCCTAAAAAACATCATCTGAGTTTATCTTTAAAACATAATTATTTGATTTGACAAGATTGTTTGCTTGAAAGTAAATTAACACTAGTTTCAGAAAAGTTCACTTAATTATTTAAAAAAAAACCAATCTCTCACTCTCTCTTTACCGAAATAATGGAGAAAAATATAAAGGAAAAACAAAATTAAATTTTTAATATTTTGAAAAATTACATATATGTTTTTGCTAGAAATATTTTTTTTCTATAATATATGTTTTGGTTAAGTCGATGTCTATTGGAAATCAATTTTTTTGAAATTTTAAAAGCCTCTTCTGTTTCCCTTTAAGCAAATTTAAGCCTACTTTGATTGAATTTGGACAACAAAAAATGCAGAAAGCACAATAATGTACGGTTGTCGAATGGTATTTGTTTTAAGACAGTTACACAATTTTATTTCAGGCAAAATATAATGAATTATGAATGGTACATGGATATGATGATATTGCTTATAAGTTATTAAAAGTACTACTAAGTGTTTCAATAAGAAAAGTTATTAGTCAAGTGTAAAAATAAATAAAAACTTAAGAAGTCAAATTAGAGTAGAAAACTCTCGATATTTGCGCAAATTCAAGAAAATCAATATAATTAAAATCTGAAATTCTAAACTTTTACAAAAGAAATTATTAATATTCTCCCATGGTGGAAAACACATGGGAGAATATTAATAGAATTTATAAACCCTATTAATATTCTCCCATGATTATTCTAATAGGATTTATAAATCCTGTTGAGAATCTATGGATTACAATTAGAAGAAAATTTTATCCAGTATCGTCGTAAATAAAAAGTATTTTAAGAAAAGCATAATTTATTTACAAAAATTTGAAACGACATAAATTTTATCATAAAGTTTTTATGGTTAGTGTAATTAGTGCAATAAGTGTGTAAATAAAATATTAAATAATTTCCTATTGAATGTGGTGCAGGTATATATTCACATTTCTACTAAGAAACTCATAAGGATTTTAAATGTTTTATGACCAACAAAAGGTATGCTTATTTTAAAAATTCTGTAAACTTTATGTGTTCCTTTATTTTACAAAATTTTCATTCTTTAAAAACGATTAAAACTGCTTTGTTAGGATCTATTTGCCAGTGTTAAATAATAAATTTTTATACTTTGGGGTAAAATTTATTGCGTAATATGGCGTCAATTCTTTAACAATATCGATTTTTCTAATTATCTTCTTGTCACGCTTTTCTTTTACATCTTCAATTTATTGAATGTAATAAATAATTGTAACTAATACAAGAAGTCATCAAATAATTTTAAGTATCTTCATTAAGAAACTTTTGGTCTTAATCTAAATATCTTTTGATATGATGCCATCTAATTTCTATATAGTGTAATAGCCAGATTCACTTGTTTGTCGCTGTTTAGGTCGAGCAGTAAGTTTCTAAACTTGTGTTGTTGGTAAAGATTCTATCTTTTTGAAAGAGACGTAGCACTATTATGATAATTTGAAATACTATAATAATTAAGCTTACAGCTTTTGTGTATTTCGTAAATACAAATTAAAAATAAATAAATACAATTAAAAAGTTGTTACATTCATTTAGTTAATAAATATGTAAGTAGTCGGCCTTTTAAAAAAGAAATTATATTGAAATTAGAAAGAATGTGGAAAATGCTGTTTTTATATCAAATCCACCAGTTTTTCTCCTTAGATCTATTACAAATTTATTATTTATTAAGCTTATCTATAAAAATTTATTATTGATTAAGCTTCGATCTATTATTCATTAAGTTGAAAAAAAATGTTTGGAATATAATTTTTCTTCGATAGAATTTTGGAAACATTGTACAGTTTAATAAATCTCACTGAATTCTTTAAATATCAGGTGTCAAATCAATTTTAAAAAGATCTATAAAAAGCGAACAAGTCTCTTCATGCTAACTTCTTGTTACCTTTCATATTTTGGTTTTCAGAATAGATCTCACTTAACTGCAGTCGGCAATAGAGATATTCACGAAAAAGTATATGATAATGATTCGGCTATATAGTAATGATTTCCGTTCTACAATTCCTAAGAGGAAAATGCTCAATAAGAGAAAATTATAAAAGAGGATGGGAATTCCCCACACAAGAGAGAAAAAAAAGAAACTTTTTTTTACTTTCATTTTAAATTCAGAGTTTTATTCCTGCATATTCATTAACATGGTAGTTTTAGTCTGTATTATATTTTATAACTACCACCCTGAATAAGTAAGTAAGCATAAACTTTTATGACATGGATCAAATAAGTTAAGCAATAGCTTTTTAAGATTAAAAATTTTACGAATGACATCATTCTTAAGCAACTTATTCCAAAAAGATTCTGTTTTCAGAAAAGAATTAGAAATCCAAATATTAGATTTTAAATCTAAAAGTACATTCGAAATTTGAGGCTGAAAATTTCATATTCTTTAAATTTCCTCTACAGCTTCAATAAAATTTTTTTTACCCAGAATTTAATTGGAAAAATAGAAAACTTGACTTGAAGTTTGACACCATTCTCTCTCTCTCTCTTTTCAATGCTTTATAAGTCATTTACTTCAATAATACTAATTTCAAATTTTATACATTTATAGATATTATGCATTTCGCATTATTTTAAAGTATTCTTATGTATTTTAAAGTATTTTAAGAGGAGAACCTAAGAGAAAGATGCTCTTAAGTTCTCCTCTTAAAAAATTATTGTAATGTCATATAAAATTTTTGTAATGTCCATTGTCTTCTCATTTTTTTTCTTAGTTTGTGAGGTTGTTCATACAATATGCGATTGTTGATACAATATGCGTATGGAGTTTATGAACATTTTATTTGATATTTTGATACACAAACAAATAAAAATGTCTTTATTCAATTTGAATCTACTTTTTCAAAACTACGCCAATTTCCTATGGATACTTTTCGTATGCTTTTGTACACTCATATTAGAAGGATGATACATATAAACATAACTATAACATAGCTTACCTAAGTTTGCTTAAGTAGATGTATTCAGATGAACTTCTACATCAATATAAAAACATGCATATAATGTCGTTACAATATGATACTAGACGCGTTATTTCGTGTTTATTTAGTTGGCAAACAAAGCAGTTTAATTTCTTTTTTACATCACACCTTATCCCCATGGATGCACAAAATACATTTTCTATACACCTTTATGCTATTTTCTTACCAGTCAAATTCAAGAGTCTACAAAACCGAAAGTATCAACTTAGAGTTCCTTAATTTCATAAAACGGTATGGGATTCATTCTTTAAATACATTAATCAAGTTCTTTTGTACTCTCAAACTAAAAAATGATGCTTTCGCAAGGAAGAATATAAAAAAAATTAAAAATATACAAAATGCATTTTAAAAATTTATACTCAGCTTCCATTATTTATTTTAACAATGTGAGAATTTCAATTCAAGGAATCTCATTGTAATTCTGAATTAATAATTTAATTTAATTTTAATAGTACAAAGCAATTGTATATGACATAAAAGTTGCAAATTAACTAGAACAAATATAATTTGATATTTTTTTCACAAGTATTTTTTCCGATAACATTTATATATTTGATATACAGTCCATCTCTCAAAAATCAGAAAGGAGTACAGTTTATTCTTAACAGTAAATTGCGTTGTGCCTGAAATTTTAATAAGAGAATCAGCCAAATATAAAATAAAATTAATAACAAAGGGAAAATAAATAAATATTTAGTAGAGTCGTACAAACACTCAAATATTTTCTTCTTATGCACATATTGTCAAGGATTTTTAAACTTGTAACGTCAGACAAGAGTTGTTAGAATTACGAAAAAATTTATATATGTTGACTTCCTCAAAATAAATTATTAAAATTTCAGTATCAAAATATCAATTTATATAAAATAGTGGTTCTAGAGTTTTTAACACTTCTAAAGACAATGTAGGATATGAAAAATACTGTCATAGTTGCATGTGTTGTCTATTAACCTAAATTTCCCAACAAGAATATATTTGAGATGCATTACAATTTGATAAACGATATTTATCTCCAACAATTGGGAACATTTCGAAATCGATAACTACTTTGTAAGGTTAATAGAACTTTTTCGCTCTAGGAAATTTTCACGCAGCTTATTGTTTCAATTATTTTATTTAAATGATTAAAATTAATATCAGTTTGCAGATTTTTTAAAAAAAAGGATTCAGAATTACTTTTTAAATTTGAATTATAATTCAAAATTTAAAATTTTGAAATCATATGGATTTTAAAAGTTTAGTGTTTTTCATTAATAAAAACTTACAATATATTTAAATGATAATATTGAAATTGGAACTTTAAAATATCATTGTCTGAAATATTAGTTTACAAAAGGTGAAACGAATATATATTTTAAATTTAACTATTTATTTGGCTACTCGTTTTTATAAATAATTCTAATCTTTTAAATATTTAAAAAAACTTTATAACACATTTCAAAATATTTTAATAATACTAAAAATGTATTTAAAATATTTTTATTTTAAATATTTAAAGTATTTTAAATATTTTGAATTTCTGAATTATTGCCATAATTATAAAAGATTCCAATATGTTTCTATTTATAACAAAATAAAAGATACTGTTATAATTGTGGGATCAGTTTCCTAAAAAATATGTTATGTGTGTAAAAAATTCATTGAAAATCATGTTTTATACTATTCATAAATGAAAAACCTTTCTATATTTTAATAAAAATTTTATAACTATGTGAATATATTCACGTTAGCTAATTAAAATTTTAATGCAACAAAAGAAATTTCTATAAAAATTGAATAATTAAAACTTAATAACACAGTTACTGAAAGATGTAAATCATTCTACACTTTTTAAAAATATTGAATATTGCATATGGCATCGATGAATAAGCTATTGGCTTATCTGTATTATTATTCAGTCTTTAATTGTAGCTATCGTATTTTAAATGAAGAAATTTTCTTTCCGCTTCTGTAAAAATCTTTTCCCAAGTTAATTCATAACTTGTCAAACGCTATAAAATTCCCATTGGTGGCTGGCCACAACAAAAATATCTTAATTATAACATCTTTTATTCTTTTTCCGTCATAACACATCAAATTAGCCACTTGTTGATTTCTACATTCTTATCTACTAAATTCATTCAACTTGTCGTAGATGAGCTTTGCAGGTTGATTGCGTTTGCTTCTGAATTTAATTTATCGAGGAATAATGAAAAGATGTCCACATCATTAGAAAAAAGGTAAACTTCATTAAGTTATGATTCAACTGAATAGAGGCTTTTGCTTACTCTTCAAAAATATTAAGCTAATAGATTTTCAGACAGTTGAACTACCAAGAAATAGAATAGGGAAGTTTAATTTTTTTTTCACCCAGAGAAAAGTACTTATATTTCATTTGTCTCAATCCTATATTTATCTGGCAAATTCCAAACGTTATGCTTCATGTTTAGAAAAGCAATTCAAGTTTTATATATTTCGCAGAATATTATACTGATCAACCTATTTAAGAATGGAAATTGTTTTCTCATAAAGATGAAATCCAGACATTTAGATAATTTCCGTAATGAAATTTTTTCAGTTAATACCAATTTTCAT
>JAPDSC010123726.1:929507-969225 GCA_026290005.1 Latrodectus geometricus | reverse complement strand
TATATATATATATATATATATATATATATATATATATCTTTACTAACATTCAATCTCTCTATCCTCAAGACAAGCAATTCATTTCTATCTGACAAATTCCTTTTACATTATGTTACTTTTCAATAATCTTCTTAACTTTGATTTTTTTCAACTTCTCTATTGTAATGTAAATTTAAATGCTCAAATTGAAGCACATCATGTGGCAAGAAGCAAAGGAATAACAAAGTAACACAAGAGATTTCACAAATGCATTTATTGAATCGAAAAAGAACTAAATTTTTATTCTTTGAATAGCCTCGGATCACAACAGCGGATGAAAGATTCGCGCAACCTTGCAATATTTGTAAACAACGTTTTAACCTTGCAACAGCGAGATTTTGCTATGAGACTCGTATATTATTATGTACATTTTTATTGGTTTATTTTAACTTGCTTTTTAAATATTTTTAATCTTTCAATAAAAATTTTATAAATTAGACTTTATATATTAGAAAAGTAGAGAAAAATGTGTATAAAATATGAAAATTTTGGTGTCGGTTTAATTTCACAAATTTTGAACAAATATTGAATTTATGATCTATTAAAGAATAAAAGACTCAGCATCTTCATCACCATCAGCATACTCATCTTGAAAGAGAACCTGATGATTAGATGATGACTGAACTGTAGTTTATATTTTATCGAATACTTAATGAACTGCTCTTCAAGGTTAAGGCATAAGAACCAATTTGTCAAAAGAAAATTACTAAATAGTTTACTACAGAGAAATATATTGAGCCTCCTTATTCATATTGATGAATATAATAAAAAAATTCAATACGAAAGACAATTTATCTTTGGATTCCAAGAATGTAGGAGTGTGTGTTTTACGATACGTATCATATAAATAGATAAAAATATATCATAGTTTTTTTTTTACATCAAAATACTTAATATTCCTTAAACAAAGTCAGAATATACTAGTATTCACATTAATGCAAAATATTTTACAATACATAAATTATCCGTTACATATTTAATTTTTTCAGCACGTGTTTAGAAAAATAACTGTAAAATTTATGCATTTACATTTCGGATATACTTATTAATTCTTCCTAATTTAACTTTAAGAGACTAAATTAAAACCATTAATATAATATTTTATTAACCAATTACATTAAATTTTAGATTATCAAAAGAAAAACATCTTTTGAAAGTATTTATATATACTAAAATTAATCATACATAATAAAATTTAGTATTTTGTTCTCCTTTATTAATGATTATTTTTAAGACTTGAAATTTTAAGTTTGAAATGTACGGGTTAAGATTGATTTTATTTACTTTTTGCGAGGCAAATAGTGTATTTCGTCTTTAAATATATTCCTGCATGTGGCCACCACGCCTACTTTTACATGTGTATATTACAGACTCCGGTGATAAGAGTCTGTGATCGATTTTTGTTTTATTTTTTCATAGTTCGAATCGATAGTCGTTATTCCCATGTGTAACGATAGAAAAACAAGTTTCCTACTTCAATTGTCAGAGCTGTTGAACAGATCACAATAAATAAAAAAATGTTGAATTTTATGAACATATATCATGGGCAGTTAAGAATCATTTGGAACAGAATCCCCTTGCTAGATATTACATTATAGACATGACACATATATGTACATGACAATATAGATGATGTTGTTTCATTCGAAATGCAACCAAATGTATTCTACCATCATCAAAACACAAATTTGATGCATGATGATTGGTCTAAATTATCTAAAATATCATCACCTTTTTAGTTACAGGAAACAAGTATTCTTGTTAGTCAAGGTGAAAAATATCAGAAAAATTATTAGATCAATGAAAATACGAAATTTACAGATCATGAAAATTTTTTATCAGGATATGAATCATTTGATCATAGTATTATATATATAATAACAAAAGTTGAAACTACTTAAACCGGTCATAACTTTATTTTACTCATGAAACAAAAGCATTATAGTATCAAAACTATTTCGAACCAAAAAATAAACTTTTTAGTAAATTAATATTTTTTTATTTGAATAGAAAGTGAATAAATAAATAAAATAAATTACAATTTCTTTCCTAAAATTTAAAAAATACGTTTTCACTTGCTTTCTTTTTGCAATAATAAAATTATTTGAACAAATTGTAAGTTAAAAACAATTTAGCAACAAATTTTGTTTAGCCTTTTTAAACAAGTATAATTTGTTAGCATGTGTATAACTCATGCAATACAAAAACTGAAGTTGATAATTTCTTATATTCTCCTTCTTTTGTCACTAAATTTTAATTAATTTATTTTTAAGCAGAAAAAAGACCATAGTAAATAATTAATTCCTCAAGTATTGAGAAATTTCTACGATTTACCGCAAGCTTAAACTCTTATTTCTTTTTTGAGTCAAGAATGATAAAATGAACCCTTTGTCCCAAAAGTATAATGATATATCAAATAATACATATTATTAAAATATATTTACATGACAATATTTCATAATTACTCTCAATATTTTAAAAATTGAATAACATCACCTGTAAAATTTATTCAAAAATTTAGATTTCACTTATGAAGATTTCTTTCCATGCGCTGATGTTCATATATATCCAGAATATTTGATCACATGGGACTGCCGACTTTAAGCAAAATAGTTAATTCGACTCAAAAAGTAATAAGGAATATATTAGGCTCCATTATTTAATTATTAAGAATAAAATATTATTATTATTATTTGATTCCAAGAAGAATAAAGAATATGTTAGACTCCCTTATTTTTAGTAATTTTGTTGGACTCATTTAATTATAAACTTTTTTAGTGTCAGTTATTTTCCCCGAATTAAATTAGTAATATTTTTTAATGAAATGAAATTTTGAGTTAATTCTTTACAAATGCAATTTTCCAACATTGAAAGATAAGCAGAAGTTTACATTAAAAATTGACATTAAAAGGTTAAATTTAGAAGAAGTGGGAAAAAATGTCAAACTGTGAAAGCTGTCAAAAGCAGCATGCGTCCATTCGACAAAAGCTTTTAACTCAGCAGGAACCATCACTTGAAATTAAAGTCAGAATGCTGATATCAAAGTGTTAAAAAAGTAAAAGAATTTCAAGCTATGAACAATTTAAAATGTAACTGAACAGGATTTGCATTCCAATCACTAAGCCATTAAGTTTTAGGTTAAAGTTAGAAAATAATTTAAGTTTACAAAATAAACGGCTGTTGATATAGAGAAGATATTATGATGATAATATGGCAGAAAAAAAACAGATTTCATTTCAAATTTGCTTTTAATAGAAATATGTGTTTATAGATATCATTTTGTTTATAGCCCGAAAAAAATATATATTCCAAATTCAATTCTTTCTCCTTTCAGCATGCTAAAATTAGCAAATGAAGTGAATAAAAATTTATTGTTACAGTCTTTTTCAAAGCAGTGACTGCTAATACATATTCATAATTTCTCTTGAATTACAAAGCCTTTTGTTTATTCATAAATCGGAAATACTTATTAATCTAAATAATATATAAAATCTCAAAAATGATTCCAAATAAAGAAATAAATAGTTTCAGATATAGATATTAAATACCAAATAGATACTTTTGGAATCTCAATATGTATTTGTAACTTAAACAAAGTAAGTATGATTATAAAGATATACAATATTAAGAATATTTTAATCATTTGTCACTATACATATATTTTCCCAATATTATTTCGATAAGAGGCTTTCTATTGTAATTGATGCAAGCATATAAGTATATTCTTATAAATGAAATGTATAAAAAATCGTTCCAATAAGACCTTTTCCAAATTTTTTGATTAATCCCTCTGATTCTTTGTTAACAAATAATCCATTCTGTTCCTAATATTTCAAAGATAAATTGACTCTTTCTTGTAAAAGTATAATAAGACCAAATTTTAATTTAATTAGAAAGCCATCTTTTTAGTCATATAAAAGTCAAGAAACATAGCATTTTTCAAATTTATAGATAAATGTTTTCATTGACAAAATGAAAAAGACAATTCCTTATAATATGTGACTATATTTTAATTTTAAATTTTCTATTCAGCATCACACAAACAAATCAAATTCAAAAATTTTATTCATACGGATAGCTTTTAAAAGTATTTAATGTATTACATGAAATTTTTAACTTAATTAAACTTATTTGCATTAAACTTTACTAACAGATTTTAGAATACGTTTATTAACTGTACATATATATATATATCAATACTTATTTTTTCACATTTTATTTTTGAAAAAATGATTGAGAAATTAGGAATTAATCAGAATAAAATCAGAAACTACAGCTGTAACGCACCAGGCTATTAAAAATTTAGAATCTACTTCAAATTTTTATTCTAGATTAAATTTTATAAACTTATTTTCTGTACGATAATTATAGTTCATTATTATTATTATGATTAATACCTCTTTTTGTAAAAAAATTGAGCATTTTTAGAGAAAAAATTTAAGAAAAAGAATTTTTATTAAATCTTCAGTTTCACATCAATTTTTGCGGGTTGTTTATGGAGACCTTGGAATATAGAATCGTATAAACTCAGTTGTCGTACCATATGAGCAAAATTATTTCAGATGAATATAATATTAATGATAGCTGAATGAGAAATAACATTAATATCATAGTTAAAATCACAATTATTCAAATTTTCAGCAAAACATTTGTTTGAGATCAATAGGAAATTTTGCATTCCAATCGTTGCCGAGCAACAACTAACTATTGTCTAGAAATAGATTTATTTACTTAATGAAACGTATAGGGTCAGGAGGAAGGGGAATTATGTTTTTCATATTCAAACCATGTAGAATCTAGATTCTTGCTTAAAGTTAAACAGTTAATATTCGCTTGTTTTCATAGTCTATTTTTTATTATGATGCATTATAGACAAATTCTTGAGTTTAAATGCATAGAAGTAAATAGAAACTGATCCCTTTATTTTGGAGTTCAGTGTACCGATTTACCTCATCATTAATATGTCCTAAATTTATTGGTTGAACCCATGTTAAAAAGGAAACTTAAAGTATATACATACGTCAGTTTAACAAGGGAAAATTGCATAAAGAGTTTTTAAAGAAAGCTGTTTCTTTTTTGAAAACGGTGTCCAAGGATATCAAGTAATTTTAGTTAGGCATCGATTTTCCAATAAATTTACCATAAGTAATGTTTTCTTTATCTAAGTACTTTCGTACATTTAATTGATGAGATAAAAACTCAAAATTATTTATTTTGGTTGAAATGTCTGACGCATAATTTTAATAAGCAACCCAAAAATCTAATAATAATTTATTCTATATTTGAAAATTTAAGAACTGCGAAAGGTATATAGATTCAATTATTCAAACGCTTAGCATTCAAATTTCTATGTAAATGATGCAAGGAAAAATTTTAATTTTCAAACCGTTAGTAATAAATGTATATTTCCAGTTGAAAAATGTTTCAATTAAATAGAATTTTTGTTTATGGATAATTTTAAGTGAAAAATAATTTTTAATGAGATGTGCAACAAATAAATATTTTATTTTAGTAGCCGAAACCTTATTGTGGTTGTTAGCAAATATTTTAGTTTTAAGCATATTTGGTTCCCATTATTTTGTTTAAAGTGATCGAAAGCACACAAAAAGTTTTATTCAAATTTTTTAAACAATACCTAATCACAAAATTATTCAAAACTAGTATGGAAAAAATCATATAAACGTAGAAACCTTGAAAAATCATATAAATTATAAGTCCATCATCTTACTGGAATTAATAAATTTATAAATACTCATTTTAAAAATATCATGTATATTGTTTGTCAAAATATATCACATATACCAGAAAACATTGTTCATGAATAAGATTATACTTGGCAATATCAGTATATTTTCCCTAAATACAAATTTTGCTTCTTTTGTGTTTGACATTTAGATTACTTATCATACTTCAAAATTCTATAGCTGAAACAATCACATAATGTACTTATATACTCTTCTCTCACTCTGGTCACATATTTTTTACATAAATTATCAGATCTGCACTTTATGGATTGAAAACTCAATTTATTACTAATTGTTAAGTGTGTGCAGACTTTTATAATTTTATAAGGATTCATATGCCAACCAGCTCATTTTTGTAATCATTCATGTTCTAACAAGTTATGCAGACATCAAAATAAGCTGAAAAATTTTATACACATTCAGATATAAAAACTGACCATAATTGACCAACCTACTATTAGAATTATCTACACCGCAATTGCTAAGCAGGATATTAAATTTTGTAGAGAACATATTGAAGGTATAACAATTGGTTTGACCGATTATAAAGAATAATAAAACACCAAATATTGAATGCTACACTGTCAGTTGGAGTTTTGTAAAGAATTATAAATAAAGCGTATATTTATGATAGTTTAAGAATTTTAATGTCATCTGCTTTATCTCCAATCTGGAATATTGTAAGATATTACACAAATAACCACAGTGGGTTCTTGGAAATGCCATATTGTGAGATACTGTCTTTGAGATCAAGTAAAATTCTTGGATTGCCCCGACTTAAGAGATATTTCACACAAAAATCCTAAAAGTCACATATATTGTAGCCTGTGGATCGAAAAGGTATCAGATCATAAAAATAGCAGCTAACGATACTTTTTTATAAGAAGTAATTTTCAAAAGCTTTTTTATCACGAACGATAATGTATGAAGCACATCCACTTGCATAAAAATTGTGGATGAAAGGCACAAACGTGCTTGCATAATAGAAACAAATTTATCCAATGATAACGATGCATAACGCTGCACGATGATGGCGCATGTCACTGTTCTTCTAGAATTTAATTCCTGGAAAAAATACGAGCCCAAAATAAATGATGCAGTAAAACCGTACTACTCTAATACCTTTGGTGTCTGCAGTAGAATCTGTCACACTTAACGAGAGTTTTCTGATTTCCAATTTTGCGGCAGTTGTAAATATTAAGCAAAGCATCTATATGAAAATGCGGTCTGGTAAGCGAAACAACGTTCTGATCAGCAATAACAATTATTGAAAACAAAGCCTTAAAAGTTTTCAATATTTTATAACAACTGTTGCGATAAATAAACAAATATTTGTGTTTTTTTTTTCTTCTTTTTCGTGATAGTTTTGGCATTTAAAGATATATTTCCTGAGGGAATTCAAATGCTTGTATTGAGAGATTTTTCTACTAGAATGCATTTTTCTTCTCGCGTTAACTGTCAACTTTTTTTTTTATCCTTTTAAATAAAGAAAAATGAGGATTGGAGTAAAATCTATGGCATTTGTCAAAGTTTTAGTTAAGTAGCGTTTGAATTAAAGTTTACTCTCTATTTTAGAGTTGGTGTAGTTTAATGAGTGAAAGCCACAGTTAGATAAAGTGGCTTAGAACTAATAAGGTAATAAAATCTAAAAAAAGAAGACATTAATATGTAATTCTATAAAACATGCCCTCTGGAGGCAAACTTTTCAACTAAATTTTTATTAACTCAAATAAATTTCCTTCCCTTCATATGCTCTACACAAAATTTTGCATCTTTATAAGTTAAATAATTTTAATATGAGAGTAACTACAATGAAATGATCTTATTTTAAAATTAACTGCAGTTTCATCTGCAGTTAATTTTAAAATAAGATCATTTCATTGTAGTTACTCTCATATTAAAATTATTTAGAAAATTTACCTATAAGCTTGTAGAAATGAATATTTACTTTTTGTTTCATTGTAATTTTGTAAAATTACATTCGTTCAACTGTCTTAACTATAAAAATTGACAATTTTAATTCATAGTTGTAGAGTAAGCTCATAAAAACATACAAAATATAGAAAATAAGAAAAGATAATACCTTCTGTTTCAAATTTTATCCTACATGATCCTCTATACAGTGATTTAAGAAGGCAATTAACTGATAAAGAAAAAGACATTAGTTCTTAATTTTTATGTCTTGTACCTTTGTCAACTTTATGTGAACACAGCCATAATTTTTCCTTAGTTTAACATATTTATGTTTCAAGAAGTTTTACTTCTTGCATTAAAACCACATAAAAAAGTTGAATTCGGTTTTCTTATATATAAAAATGTTTTCTACAAAATTTTAAATTAATTTCTGATTAAAATTTTTTTTTCAGTTTTTCAATTGGCAGAATTTTTTTACCAAGAACTTTTAAGAAAATATCAATTTGCAAAATTTTTAAAAATCTTTTTTAAATAAAGTAGAAAATATCGTATTGTATAGAAGATAAAAATTTTTTGTGCTGAAATTTAATGATTTTAAGAGACATTTTATAATAGTTAAAATATTTGTTGAACGCAATTAAAATTGTGGTTGAAAGATTTTCTTAAAATTATTACCGTTAAATTAAAATTCATGCTATGTACTTTCATATATGACACATTTGTAAAATTCTGATCGGTATTAAAGACACAAAAAGAAAAAAAACATTTTTTTTTTTGTATCAAGATGAAATGAAATGTTAGTTAAAAATAATGGAAAACAAAGTAATCGTTATTTCTTGTCCTAAAATAATAGGGATGCCCCAAGAAATCACTTCGAATCTCAAGCAATTAAAAAATATTAATTAACCGTATATAGAAACAGTAAGTAAGCCGTGTTTAATGGTAATTATTAGCCTAAATTCTGATCTCAGACACATCATGTAAAACTGAAACATACCGTTAGTAATTATCTATAATTTTAATTATAATCTCTATTAAGAATTTAAATAACCAAACGTTGGAAAAGATGATAATCATTGTAAAATAACCAAAATCAGCTGCTTTTTGTAACAAAAACACCTAAAAGACATTGAAAACATAATGTAAAAAGTCCTATAAGAAACAGATGAAATCTGGGGAATAATAAATTTAAATCATCGATGTTAAAACCGCATATATAACATGAAAATTTTCTTGCAATACAAGTAAACTTTGTATCAGTAATTTTGAGAAGAAATTTTTTATAAGAACTTTACAATTAATGTAAGAAAATAAACAGAAATTTCCCGTAAAATTCTAATTCTGACAAATGATTTCCTGGAAGGATGTTTTTGTGTACGCAATTTCGAGACGACATTTCTATATGGACTTCTGTGTGTTTGCTCATTTAAAAATGGAAGCTTAATGAGTTCTTGAAAAATCCAGAGATGTCCATTTCGAGTGTTCTTTAACTTATAAAAAAGCAGAATTTCAATATTCTAGAAACATTTAGCAATAATTAACATTTTAAAATCTCATCATAGGCTAAGAAAAAAATTTTCTTGTAAACAAAGTAATGTGTAATATTTAAACCTATTGTGAGAACTTGTGATCTTAATGAAAAAAACTAGGTTATAATTTTAGGTTAATAAAAATTCGGTTAATAATTTTTGGTAATTTTGTAAAATATGTATAAAAATATCAAAGTTGGTAGCAGAAGAGGAGAGAGAAGGAAATTTAATCATTTTTTTTTATTTTGTACGCCCAGTATAACAATTGCTTAAAATATATTTAATCGCGAGAATGTTAGACTAACAAGGTCTTTTTAAAATACGATTTTAAAGTTTTGTAACTAAAATTAATTTAATAGTGGTTCAAAAAGAAAAAAATTTTATCCATTTCATTATTTAAATGTGAATTTGATTTTACACAAGTAATTACAAAAGTAGTTTATTATTTTATAATTTAGAATTTATTTCATGAATATTTATTAGGATCATGGAAATTATGTTACTTGTTTTCACCACGCAAACGACGTATATTTTTGAAAACACATTATTTTAGTTAAAATAAAAAATTTTGAGAATTTCGGAGATTTTTCTAGGCTCCACTAAATATTTATGATCGATATACTTGAATAAAAATTGCTGATGTGTGCTTTAAATTAAATTGTGCTCATGCGTTCGTAAAACATGAGAACTATTTTGATGATACGAATAAATATTTGCATGAAACCTCATATATTTAATCATATTTTCACAACTTACTTTCACCACATTAATTCAACAGTTGAAAATATTGCATTGTTTTCATTTTTTTTAAACTTGTGAATTTAATTTCAAAAAATTACTTCTACGCAATTCTAAACTTAAGATAATTTTAGAAACTTTATCACATTTCCTTATAAGTCATCAAATAAATTGAAGAATTAGTGCAAAAATAATTCACACGCAAATATAAATTATATGTGTGCTTTTTTTTCCATTCTAAAACCTGTTCAAGTTTTAATATACTTCTTAACACACTTTTATTCCATCATCGCTTAGTAAAGTTAGAAATTTTATTTGTATAGGATTTTTAAATATTAAAATCAAGAAATGACATAAATATAAAAATCAAAATTTTTAAAAATTACTTTTCATTTGCTTTATTTAAAACATGTATTACAAAAAATGTTTAAAATTACAGTTAACAATATAAATAATGCATTTAAAAATTTCTCTTGCTTTAAGTAAAACGAGAAAAGAAATTACACAAATAATTTATGCCAAAATCTAACATTGAATTTTCTTTTCAAGCCTTTATGAAATAAACATTTTGGCTATTTGTCTCAGGAAGCAGTTTACAGGTCATAAAACGACTTCAACTTAAATTCGAATTTCAAACTTTTGTTCACAACTGCCAAATTGATTGTAGAACGGCCAATTCTCTTATCCTCAGTTCAAGATATCACGACTTCAACAATTCGTTAATTCATGCATATTTTTCTAATTGAATGACTAATTAGTCCAATTACCATTTATATGCAAAAGATGAATGTAAAGTAACTAATAAAAAACTAAGCCATCCATCATATTAGAAATAAAAGTAGTTTAAAAAATACGTGATAGAGATTTTTTTTTATTTCATGGACATCTTGCAGAAAAAAATATGCTCATTTTTACATCTATATTATCATGATATATATGTTACTACCAATATTTGTGACGCTCTCATTATCCATTAAATGGATGGTACATTTAGCTAAAATATTATATACATAAACTGTTTAATATTTTATCTAGGAATTATTTACAATATCAACACAACATCACATCTAAAATGACAGATTCTAAAAGAAATCATCAAAAGAGAGTCATTGAAGAACTTTTATTAAATTAAGATATATATAAAAAGGAAAAGATATACGTAAAATACAAAGCTTCTCTATTGAGTGGGAACGAAAAATAGAAAGAAAACTTTCTTGTTGCAGGTAAGAAAGAGAAGTTTTGCTTTAAACTTCTCTGATGTTTTCTTTGACTATAGTGATAAAAATAATTCAGATACTTGAAAATGCTTTTATGTAAAAGAAAGTACAAGCAAAGATAATATCAAACAGGAGAGAGAATACTTTTATTAGAAAAAAGTAGAATTAAATTAATCTTAATAAAATACTGTTTTGCATCATTGGCTGGTACTTTTAATTGATTCATCACAAAATTATTGTTGTATATTAAAAAATTATAATTACTAATAGGTTGTACATAATTCCATCTTCACAAAGCGCCGTATAAGATGCATTTTTCATAACAAACTCTAAATATCTTACCGTATAAATATTGAAATACATTTAGAGAGAATTTTGCGTATCAAACAAGAGTAAAAGGTTCCCATCATCATGTCACACCTTAAAAGCTTAATCAGTGAAAATATTTTTACAACACTGCTTTGCCTTCTGGTTTTATATAAACTGCTTAAAAACGTTTTTTTTTTTCATTCAGTATGATTTTAGTTTTTATACATTGGCAATAATACATATATATTTCATTTGCAGTTTGAAAGCAGCAGTTTCAGGCCTAAATTATCGGAAATATCCGTACCAACTTATACAAAAAATTAAATTTTTTCGTAAATTTGTAATTTATCAAAGTATTAAGTTTACATTTCAAACATGGGCTATTCAAGAAATCATGCCTGACCCAAGTTATTCTGGAAATCTTTCTAAATTAAGATTTGCTTAAATGACTGTTGAGAAATGTGACATACATCTTAAGATTAATCTTTTCTAATCCCGCGAAATCAATGACCAATGTCATCATTAGAAGACCGTCAAAACGAAAGTTTTCGTAGCTCAAAATACCAACTAGAAAACGCCCCGGAAGCCATTAAGATTTTTTTATCCAGAGAAAAATTATTATTATTCTCTGAGGAATATAGAAATTTTCGGAAACTCAAAGTTAAAGATATGTATGTTAAAAGATATTGTAACATCAAAGATAAATACGTATGAAAATCTTAATATATATATATTGATGTTTATGCATAAATGTACTGTTTCACAAAAATAACCGATTTTAAGTGTTCGATTATTTTTGTGAAACAGTACATCTATGCATAAACATCAATATATATTAAGATTTTCATACATATTTATCATACATTTCATACATTATTTTTCAAAATACCTGAAAATATCCAAAAATAATGAATTTTAAAAAATGTGTATGATAAATATGTAAATGGTCAAAAAATGTGAAGAATGTATATTGAATAATGTAAATGTGCTTCTTTATATATCAATAAATATTTTTCTCCTACGTCTTACTTCCAACTATTCCTAGATTCTTATTAAGATTGCATAATTTGCCAAAAAAATAACTGCTTTGTGAGTATAAAAGAATGAAAATTCAGACTATTTTTTACAAAAATCAATGATAAATAACTTTAAAATACATTCTATTTCAAGAAGAGAATAAATTCAAGACTAAGGTGTTGATAGAATTATTAGCCTTAAATTTTGTATATAATATTCAGGAAAGGGAAAATGTTATTTTTAGAATTTAAAAATTTAATTTAAATTGTTAAACATGGTGGTATATTTATCTTCATACATAAACAAGTTAGAATGACAATTTGGAAGTGATATTTATTGATTATATAAAGGACAGTTCATTTTGCTTCACTGTTAATTGTCGCTGCGTGTCTGAGATTAGAAATCTAGTTCAGCAAAATTGCAACAATGGCCTCCAGACATCATTTGACAGCTTCAGTAAGCAGTGAGGGAATTTTGATGGCGAGCTATTGGGAGACTAGAGGCAGGACAAAGTCAGACAAAAGTGAACGTAAGTCCATCTATGATGTAATGGCTGAATGTAAGTCCATCTATGATTCATAGACTTTGGCAACCATTTCTAATTACGGATTCGACATCCAGGAGGTTCAGCCAAGGACGGCCATATGCTACCACAAGTGCCAATGTATGATGTGTCATGGACATCGGCACTTGTGGTAGTATATGGCCGTCACGCACGAAGGAATAGAAACCTCAACTCCGGCTGAACTCAGATATTCCCTCACTGCAAGCTCTGGAAAGTTGGTATCTATATCAGCCATGCTTTGAAGACTTCCCGAACATGGTCTTTATGCAAGGTGACCAATCATTTGCTTCCCGCTCACGTCACGCCGTAAGCGGGAGCGTTTGCAATGGGCATGTTAACATGTCCACTGGTTGTGCAATCAATAAAGGGTTGTTATCTTTATGGATGAATCTAAGTTTAGCCTCAAAAGGCGCATTTTTATTTGGAGAGTTCATCAAACATCTGTAAAAGGGATGCATATGTATCAAGCAGCATCTGTGTTTCGGGTGGTATTTCTTGGAGTGGACGTATATCTTTCCCCTTATATCCCTTATATCTTTCCCGTCGAAATATTAATGCTCATACCTATAGGCATGACATCGTGAATGCTTAAGTACACCCTTATGCCTGGGCAATAAGTGATGCTTTTTTGCTACAGGAGGATAATCCGTGACCACAAAGTTCTCGCATCGTCGGCGCTTATCTTGAACAGAAATAGTTGAGCTCATGCTGTGACCAGCTTGATCACCGGACCTTAACTAAATCAAGCATATTTGGGACGCTCAAGGACAACGTGCAGCTGCTCTCAATAGGACCCTCTCCTAGGACCCTAGCCACGCTTTCAACATTGTTGAAGAGCAATTACTCTTATTTCCTACATAATTAATAGACGGTATAATACCAAATTTATAGCTCTCATATGTTCATTGTATACATATGTTAATTTTTATAACACCATGATTGTTTGGTGGTTTCTTTTTATGATTATTTTTCACCATCCTATATGTTGCATAATTTTTATAAGTTTCAATAAATTATACGCATAACTTTTTCCTTTATCATCATTTTTATGATTTTTCCTTAATTTATGGTAACCAGAATGTAATCTAAATTCCTCAAATAAATTTCTTAAAAATAAAATGTAAACGTTATGAAATTCTGCTAAAAAAATTTTAAAATATGGACCGCAAGAATAAATTGATTCCCAATCAAATCGATATCACTAAAGAGTTCGTTGATTTGGCTTTAACTCATTGATGGTTAATTTTACAATGATGAAATGAATGGTGGATGTAGATATCCAAATAACACAGCTTCGTGTTTTCAGATGAATCGTGCTTATAACTGCATACCATAATGGTCGAATTGATAGTTTAGAGATATCGTTAAGTGAGGTTACTTTGATCGTAATTACCATACTTTGATCATTCTAGTCCTGCACCCATTATAATGGTTTGAAGTAAAATTGTGGATTCTTTTATTGCACTATTAATACATATTACGAGTACATTGATTTATAAATGCTATATTTATAAACTTTTACAGCCTGTTATAATAGGAAATATGCGTATACATTATGTTTTCAAAGTTCAAAATTTATTTTTAATCCAAAATTCTTCAGCGTTCTTTAATTTCTTGCTCAAAAAATCTGTGGAATATCAGATACTTCTCGTTACTGATTAGAGAAGGATTACCTCGGAATATAGCATCTTCTGATACAACAGATCCTATTTAGTTACGTGTGGAAGAAAAAAGACTTCCAAAATTCCTCAACAAAGTGTACAAAATTTCTTTCTTTTAATGTTTTGTACAAGTATCAGTGGCTATTGCGATTTAATAGATTATCTATCTATATATTTGTGTACTTTTTTTAAAATAGGAAATCATAGAGAAGAACTATCGATTTATAATTAATTACATTTTACCCTAAACTTTGAGGAAATTTTTCCTCAAATCTAAAGTATTTTAGAAAATTTAAAAATTTCTATGATGATTCTTAGACACGTAAAAGATGGAAAAAGCTTGGAGGATTTTTAAAAGAAAGTAATCAGTCTTTAATATCGAAGTGTTGCTGAAATTGAATTATTTTAACAAATAGCATAAAAAAAGAATTAGGCTTTCAATTGATCATCAAAAGGGAAAATATATTCTTGTATATATATAATTTTAATTTTTTATGAAATAAATAAATTATTCCATCATTGTTATTTAAATTATTAACTAATAAATATATAGGCAATAGAGAAAATTTTATGTGTGGCGTAAGAATCATTTTACGAGCTCCAGTCTAATTTCTTCTAAATTATGAGATACGTTGAAATGAAATACATCATTTCTTAAAACTAAAATGTTCTTTGATGTTTTTGAAAGATCACAAGTAAAATAATCATACACATTCTGAAAGAACAAAAAATACTAAAATTACTTCAATCAAAACACATGAATGTAATGGAGCTGTGTGTGAAATGATGGCGTAAAGCCAAATCGAATTGTCTACTAATACTGCAAAAGACAATTTCAATCTAGTTATGTTCAGTCAAATTTACCACAAACGACAACATTCCGTCTATTTTGGAATGTTCCTCCATTAAACAATATCGAGATTTTAGTTAAACAGTTCCTTTGTTTGAAATACAACATTGAATTTAGTGTTCTTTGAAGCAGATATTCGACAAATATTCAGAGAGCAAAAATATATAGTAAGCAATTAAAACAATTACAAGCCTCCTGCCAACTATGTTCTCAATGTTTCTCACATTCTAAACTATATCTTAATCAGTTTGTTGTAATGTTTCTGCTTGCGTAATACATTCATATGTGCATGATTAATCAAACAAATTAACAGTTTTTATTTTTGTGGTTGATTTACTTTTATTGTTGTCATTTTATTACAATGTTCTACAGTATACATTAGTTTAACCACTTCCTTTCTTTACGCTTTATTTTCAAACAGAAACTTTCTAACAAGCCTTTAGCAAATGTTGTTTGAAAAATAGTGTCTTCTTATATCGCTAAGAATTATTTAAATTAGTCACGAAACTTTTTTATTTATTTTTAATTTAATTTTAATTAATAATATTTTGTTTTTTTATTGTGGAGTGTTTATTAACTTTGTTTATATTTCATTCGAATTTTACAATTCTTTGGGTTCGTAAAAGAAAACAAATCGTCATATATTTCAACCCTGTTAAATCAGTATGCCTAATACTAGAAAAGAAGAACAGGTAGATATACAAAGTTAAAAAATTTCTCCTGAACTAAGACTTGAAAAAGTTTATTGCATATTAATTAAAGAACTAATTGTGCATAAACTTTTAGTGCATTCGTCTGGTTGCTCATACAGAGATGTTGTCAGCAAAATTCCTATTTATTCTTTTCTAATAAGAATGAATATTTTATGCCTTTAAAAATTGTTTTCCGTTCTTTTGAAATACAACTTAATTTTAAATATCTTAAAAATCTTCTAAAATTAAGTGTTTATGACTTAATGTTTTCTTAACACAAGATATTCTGAAACTCAGTTATAAACAAGGAAGAGAAGAAGAGCATCGATAATCTTCAGAATCATAGAGAAAAATGACAAGCAAAGCATTTTCCTAAAATATAGGTAGGAAGCATAGAAACTTAAATGTAGCTTATGCAAATAGAATTCTGTACAAAAGTATTGTTAAGAGATTTATTGCTGATTAAAAACAGTAATAAGTACAAACAAACAGCTATCATCATTGAAAGAGTTCGAAATATCCCCAATCGGTTCCCTCATTGGTTCAAAGCATTCACGCAACTTCTGGTGAAAGCATGAAAATAATGTATTCACGCATGGAAGAATGAGATACGAACTTCGTGGTAAGTTTTTCTTACAATCGCATTTTATTACCCATTTTCTAAACCATACATGAAGAGAATAGCCATCAACTAAACGTTGGTAAATCAATGTACATATTTGCACATAGTAAATGAGTTTTATCATAAACCATACGCATGGACTTAGCACTTACGTAAAGCAATGTCTCTCCATTTCTATTTATTTTTCCTATGTAATTCCATCTCTTAGCAATGTTTAATAATTAATTTCTAATTTTGTGTGATTCTTGTTTACAAAATTACTTACCAAAATAAACGAAATTGACAGCTGAATGGTTAGCGGTTAGACCTTCAATTCGACAACTTGTGAATTAGACTCTCATCTCAAATTTGAATGTTTGTAGTATTTCAGATGCCATTTAAGTTCCTAGATCTCGGTCAAATGAAGAAATAAAATGTGATTATGGAGTGACAAGCAAATCAAAATACAGCTAGATCTCAATTATTATGAAACTTATGCTGCATTTCCTTATCAGTTAATTTGTTGTACAAAACAATCTGAAAGTCATCGCAATTTCAAGAACTCTAAAATACTCTGTGTAACACAGTGCTTTTTAAATAAATAAGTTTTGCTGTTAAATGGATTATTTGCTGTGTAAGAAATAGGTGACCTATATAAAGGCAAACAGAGCACCCAACATAAACACAATTTTGAAATAGTAATCACAAGTTAAATACCAAAATCTATAAATTTATAATCATATAGTAAAACTTATTATTTACGCGTGATAAAAGATAGAAGTATTAACTAATATAACGTATGTCTACAAAACAATTTTAATATTATTGTTAAAAATTTAGTATCAAATAACATTTTCATTGTAATTTAGAGACACAGTCTCAGATTACTATATGATGTCCTTTATTATGGAAGAATCTTAAGAACTTTGAAATTTCAATTATAATGAGACAAAGATATAAACATGTATGTATGATTTGTTCAAAATATTTTAACAAAATTAAAAAATATTATGCAAAAGCTTATTTTCTTAAAAGTTGCAACAATGAGTTTTGCAGTAAAATTTCATTTGCCACCACTAATTAAGTTAAAAATACTTTTTTTAATTTTCTTTCAGAACAATTACCATAGCGTGTTCACAGCATTCACTATTTGACTGGTCGGTCAAATTTCTAGTTAAAGTTGCATAAAAATTTTCTACTTAAATCAAAAAATATTCTATATTAAATTAAAAAATTAAAAATTGAGTTTTCTACTCTGAAACAAGAAAGATTTTTAAGTAACTTTACCAGCAGCATATTATCTTCAAAGTTTAAATCAAAACTTCAATTGTTTGGCAGAACTGATATTTCTCAATATATAGATATCAAAATAAAATTCATCCGAGAAACATCTAGATAAAGATAAAGTTTATCATATAATTTTGAAATTTATAAAGTTTGTAAAAATATAATGATTATGTCTATATTTTTAATGTCTATCTGTAGAAGCATTTTCGTAAAATACATGTTTTAAAAATTAATTTTTTGAAAATGAGAAATCGGGATGTTTTTGTACACAACATTCATGATGCAACATGTTATAAATTTTCTGATTTCTTATGTATATATGATTCATAATTTAATATATTCTAAGTAAAAATTACTAATATTTCATAAGACATAATTTCACTGTTTATTTTAAGGAAATTTTTGCATACGGTGAATATGCAAGGAAATATATGAAAATCCTTTTAGATAAACTTTTAGTTAAGTAAAGAAAATCCTTTTAGTTAAGTAAGGAACAAACAAATTCCTCCTAAGTTAATAAGCGAATATTGTATATGAAAGAAAATTTTAATTTCATATTAATTATGCTAGGGCTAATTTGAAACTACACTCAAGCCTCATTTTTATAAGCCATCCCATTAATACAGATTCCTCGTTAGTTCATATAATTTTCTTTCCATATCTAAAAGACATAAAGTTCAATGTTATATAAATCATTCAATGGTATGGGTACAAATTGGTGAGAGATTTTAAAAAAAAATTATTTTCGAAAAATTGAAAACGAAAAAATATTTTTAAGGGTAATTCCCTTTCCAGTAATGAGTTTATTACCAAGTTTCTTTGTTGCTGCTAACATTAAATATTTTTTTAAACATGCGTGCGATAGTTTTTCTCCCACAGTATATTTTTTTGTCGAAAAATTGCTATTTTTTGCCCTTTTACTTCTTTTTTACATTTACTTTGCTTTATTTATTATTCTTATTTCTTTTTAAGTTTTTATATTTAATGCAGTTTCTCTGCATTAAAGTTTTGACTATATTTAAAATAATATAATAATGTTTCTTAGAGACAATCAAAAAATACTAAAGAAAATGCTGAAAGAAAAACATTCTTACTCCAATGTTTAAAATCAATTTATATGCATTCGTCACATAAGTTAAATTGTTACAACAAAGGGAATGCCAAAAACCAAGTGAAATTTCCCAAAAACCGGTAGTGATAAATATGATATAAAAAATAGCCAAAGATGAATAAGTATCTAGCCCTATGATAGCATAATTTTTAGTAGTCGTAAGACAGTAAGTGGATAAAGTAGACTATTGAATCGTGGATTTACCTATACGCATCACTAATTATGTTGAGAATAATGTGGGTGTTATCCAGAAAGATGTGATGTACAGTTAATATAGAAATATGACAGGACAAGCCGAAGAAATAATTGTTTGAGCAGCTATAAATCAGATCACATTGGTTCAAAAATTCTTTCTGGAAGGATTTTTCATAGAGAGTGAGGCGTATATAAATGTCTTAAATAAGAAATTTCGTGGAATTCTAAAACACACTTCCGAAGAAAATAGAAGCTCAATATTCAATAATAATTAGAATTTTCACCATATTAAGAGAATAATAACAGTTCAAAGCTACTGTAAACTTAGAATCCAGCACGTATTGATTTCCTGAAAGACTTTACGGACAATAAAGGCTTCCTTCTAATGTCACAAAGAAGCTAACGCTAAAAACTCTCAAATATTAATACCTAAAAGTATGTACATAAAGCAGATAAGCAGCATTCTATTATAGTTCAATATTAGCTGTGATCGAACTAAGAATCTCTCTCTTACAAACCAAAGAGAGTTGTTATACCACTAGGCCATTATCAGACCATGCTAGACAACCTTACAAAACATTATAACTTCATTGCTTGCAGAGTGGCAGTAGAAAACTACAGGAATGTGATTTTCGAATCCTACCTGTGACATATTCGAGGAGCTACGTGAGACTTTTTTCATTTTTATGAACGATAACGCCCATTGAACAGTGCGTCATTAGCCAATGAACACTTGTAAGAAGAGATTATTCACATTTTGATGTGACCATTGACATATCCGGACCAAACCCTCATGGAGTACTTATGGAATGCTCTGAGCAGCAATACGACAAATCCCACCCAAGGTACTCCAGGCGTTATATGTAGAACTTTTAGAAAAACGATGCGGATGAGAATTAACTGGGACACCTGTATAGCTTTACTAAACGACCACACCTGTTAGTAAAACGATTTTTTTCTAACCAAAGCCTCAAATTTTTTAATAGTTGCCTCATTAAAATAAAAGCATTTATTAAGCATCTAAGATATTGTAACTTTTAAGTTAATTCTTTTCTAACATGCAGTTGATACTTATTCTCATTCGCACATAAAATGTGAAAATTTAAATATTTGTATATTTTTAAGTATTATTAAGAAATTTAGGTATATTTCTCTTAAGCCAATTATAAGTCCAGAACGAATACCATAGGAAGAGATTTTATAAATATATGACGGCTTGGTTTTGTCACTCTACTCTCAAAGTTTAATTTGACCCGGACTACAATTTAAAATAGATCTAGAATCACTACAAACATCCATGCTTGAAGAGCTAGTTCAGTGCTTTGACTATTTAATAGATAGGCATAATATATTAAAATCTGTATATATATACCTATTTATTCAAAATGCATGAACGTCGCTAACTGTATTTAGTATAAAATATTAATATTTCAAACATATAAAAAAACTAAGAAGAAATCTAGCAGCGAGTTGCATAGATAAGTTAATTAGAAACACACACACACATATATATATATATATATATATATATTAAGAAATTAGAAATTAATTAGTTTTTAAGACCTTTTGTAATAAAACTATTATTATAATGTATTTTGCTAAAAATTATATATGACGATTCAATAATTCTATTTCATTAAAATAAACACATAAGATATGCATGACAGGGTTTTTCATATAATGAGAATTGAAATATCAGTTATATGTTTTCAAAAGTATGGAATATTTGAAACGCAATATTTAATCTACATTGTATTTTCTTTTCAGACTCTTTTATTTTCAAAATTCCCACTGGATTCGATGAAATTAAAATAACATCTTTATCGAAAAATGAAAATTGTAAACAATTATTCAAGTATAATTCTTGACATTTTTTTACATAGTTACTGCGTTTGTTCAACATTTATGAAAGTCTCATTATTAATTTTTATAAAGGAAGTCATTAACAATACATGTATAGTTAGTGTTTTTATTGTTTTATAACACAATATATCATTAGCATTTCAATAACTTGAATATGAAGACTATTATAATTTTTTTAGAAGAAATGAATCTATTTCCTGAGAAAATAAAAACATTTCAACAGATTAATTTAGTTTAAATAGGATTAAAATTTTCAGGGATTAAAAATTTAGTTTTATTGAATAAACAATTTGAGTGGAATAAAGTTCACCATGAATGTTTATCTAGAGTGGAGTTTTTTATCACAAAGAATATAATACACTTTTAATTGTAGTTTAAATGTGTTTTCATTGGCCATTCTTATTATGGTGAATTAATTGTAAGCATTTTTATTAATAATTATTCAAAAAAGTCATTAGTTAAGGCTTGATTTTCAAAATAATTATGAAAATGGTGCAATTATATACAACTTATTTCTAAGTGTAATATTATATGATTTAAAATATTATTATCTAAAAACTTCTTTCTTTACTTTTCGGTTAGCCACGGATAAAATATGTCACTAGTACAGAAATATTGTTTATTGGTGTAAATAAAAATACTTAACTATCAAAGATGATAAATTACATTCTAAATGAATACAATAAAAGACAAAATATCCTTTCATGTATTAAATTATAAATTGAATAAAATAGTATATTTCAATTTTCGAGAAAAATATTTTCTTATCAAAATAGCTTAAATACATCAATATACTCAAATTAATTATCTATTGTACCACAGAATGTGATACATTTTTGAATATTACATTTTAAAAGCAAATATTACACTTAAAAGCCATTAAAAATGTCATTTAAATAAATGATAATAAAATAATTTAATTAGTTAAATATTACTAAAACTTAAATTCTCTCAAATTAAAAAAAACACACACAATTCCTTTTTAGATATAAGATATGATCAAATATTATAAAAATATACAAGTTTACACGGAAAGAAAAAACTAGATTAATTTTATTTGTACTTATATATATAACAATAAATAAATATTAACGAGCCTGGAATCATAAAATAATGAAAGTTAAATTACTTTTGTCACTACGAGCTGCATGACATGGGACCTTTTTACTCTGAAATAATCTGTCAAAGTCTCTCTTAGATTATGCTAGTAGTCGAAAATAGTAGGATATGCTCTTTCTCTTATAATTTTATATATTCGATCATTTACAAACTTTTTTCCTCATTATTTGTCTAATTTTTTGTAAAATTAAACAAAAATAGCAATACAATATACCATAGTATATGGGGAATACTCTTTACTGTTGACACAAAGAGCAATTTTCTTTGTATTTTTCTCTCTTCCTAGTTCTCATGCATCATTTCCATTTGGTATAAGGAGATTAATTTTGTATTCATCAGAGAATACAGTGTCATATCAATCATCATCCAATTTCGATATATATATTTTTTTTTAGCATTTGCATTTCCATATATTCACTTTTTGTGGAAATGACGGCTTTATAGCAGATCTTGAATTATTTTTTACTCGTCTAGATTGTGCTAAATAGTGTTTGCATTTATGGAGCTTTCTAAAGTCTCTTCAGAAGTTCAGAAGGCATTTTAAGTAATTTGTATAATAACAGATATCCCATTGTGTCCTGCAATTTGAAATGTTACATAATTGCTCTAAGCTCTATATCTTTTTAAAATTTCTGAAATTTTCCCAGTTCTATAAAATTAGCCTTATTAATGATTTTTTACATACATTAATATTTTCATACACTTTCTAGCTTCCACTTTACATCCTTTTTAAATTCAAAACTTTAATTTCATCATTATTCGTCTATTGCTAGCTTCATGGATAATTTATTATATAATCTTGTACTTTATAATACTTTATACTTTTAAATACTTTATAATATAACTTCCATTTTATAATATAATCTTGCAAATGCCATTTTGTCTTCCTTAAGTGGGAGAATATCAAATAAGCCGCATTTATTTTAAGAGATTTGCTATCCGTGCATGTATTTTAACATATCTTAAAATGTAATCCGGATTACTGACAATCAGTTTACAGCTTTGCGGGCATATAATCCCAAAATTCTGTAGTTAAAACTCCGAAATTCTGTAGTTATCTACTAATTCCGCAAGTATATTTGGCTAAATTTATCATTTGAATGCAAAACAAAAAGTTAAATGTTTATTAAAGAGGGGAGTTATTTACTTTTTATCAAGTTGAATATTTTTCACAATGTTCATTTCTCAAGCTACATGATTTCGAATTGTGATGTTGAGCAAAATATTTCTATTAAAAATACCTTTAGAACCCCTGAGTATTATAGAATCTCAAAAGAAATCAACCACAAAGAATGCAGAATTTAAACACTCACTGCACACAAAACTCCAACAAGTGCAAATTGAAATAGAGGATTAGATCTCCCTCGGGATTTCAAATGTTTCAATCCCTTGGGGATTGAAACATTTGAAAGAAACTTCACTCAAGCATTTAAATAAAAATGTTGTGATATTCTTTTGTGAAGTAGTTTTATATGTAGTTACAGATTAAATGATGCTTTATACATAAGATTTGACTGTGTTAGACTAATATTTATAATTTCGTTAGGTCAAAGGTCTTGAAAGTAAATGCAGTTGTTTTAAATCTTTTCAATATTCTAAAAACGTGATACAGAATTATTAATTGCTTCAATCAAAACACAAAATACATGCTGATGGAACTTAAATTCTAGACTTGAAAATTTAACTGGCGTGATAAAATGTGAGATGGCTTTAGATAAAATTACCATTAGAAGGCATAGCCTGTCCTTTTTTTCCAGTTATAAATATTAATTTACAGTAAACAAAAATGTATACATATTTATGTCTTATAACATATTATTCAAAACAATTTTCAGTTTTTTTTCTTCCAGATACAATTTTTCTTATTATTTTAGTGTTACCATCTAAATTCAAAGTGAATATCATTTCTTGCAATATGTGAAATATTCTGACAGATGTTTTATTAATATTTACTTATAATATGATTTTACATTTTTACAGAATTTTTAGAAAACATTCGGCGTCTAATAACTTATGAGTCAAAGTAACAAATGTTTTATCAGAGACAATATTTGATCTATGTTGAATTCAAAAACAACAAACTTACCTATGAATTGAGTGCATTTTTTAAAAGAAAGCAGTCATTCCAAAACTCAAAAACCATAGATTAGTTAACTTTGAGAAGGAGCTAACCACTTATAAGTGTTCGCAAACAATTTTACCTTATATGTAAAATATCATTGCGCGCAAATCATTAGTAGCAATAAAGCGTGAAATTCATAATCTCCAACTCATCAATAAATATATTAAGATATATGATACAAATCATTAAAACAATTATTTGAAGCAGTCTGTATATCTCGCCTTTTACTGAAACGATTACATTTATGAAATAATTTATATAAAAATAGCGTTGACACATATGTCACCGACATGGTAAATTAATATGATTATGTGTACGGCTACATTTCGAAGAAAGCGCATGTGACTTAAGATAATTGCGGGTGCTGTATCTATGATCCACTTCGCGATATTGCAATTTGCTTTATGTTTTTTGAGCACAGTCATTAGCAGACAAAAAAAACTGTTATCAATAATATCAAGTAAGTATACGTTTCTCATAGTGTGAGATTTGTCATCTGATAACTTGTAATGGAGCTACATAATCACTTCCAATGGACTAACAGAAATCTCTTACACCAAAGAAAAAAAATCCTCATGAAACATCGATATGCGCTATTTTTTTTTAACACATTTATCAATATCGAAAAAACAGATAAGTGAGAAACATTTTAAATATAAGCAAAAAATAGCATGATTATGAAGCACTTCAAAAGCTTATAGAACATTATAGAAGGAAATTTCATGTTGGAGCAACGAGACTCTGAAATTATGTCGTAAACAATTGCACATTTTACAACATTTGCTAATTTTTAGTGAAATATATTCAAATTTATGTTAACAAATAGTTTTCAGGAATTAATACGATTTTTATCTTTTTTGGTGGCTTAATACATATGTGATTTTCAACAGAAAATATTAATGCTTAAAGCTTTTCAGGATTCAACTGTACCAGCGATTTATAAAAGTAACTTATATTTCATTCAATGATTAATTTACAAGACTACTAATATATAATTTTAAAATTGATTTGTCCTGTGCTTCTTAATAGAATTTAACTTCAAGCTAATTGTGGCTGATGTTTTAAAACACTTTGCGTATTTATGCATTCTTTTTGTAGTTAGGATTGTTTATTTAATTTCATTATATTGCTGTAGAAATGTGTCCTTTTCTTCTAAATGTTCGGAAAATGGCTTCTAATGTTACTATATGATTCTTAAAGGTTTGCGTTCCATACCATTGTATACATCCGTGTAATTTTTGCCTAAAATAGTCTAGTTTCTTATAGCAGGCTAAACAATTTTAAGCTAATTATATTCTAATACCTTAATTTGTGATTAATATAACGAATTAAGCACCTTACAAAAGAAAGCCTTTTAACACATCTCATCAACTCATTCAAATGCTTCAAGTTTGAATTTTAAGATAGGTTGGACACATTTTTTTCGAATAATATAATTTTAATCCTTATTTTTAAGATAATTTAAGATGTGTACATATATCATTACATTAATACGTATTTTAAGAATCGCATAAATATTTATTGCTAAAATATTATGGAAATATTTTTTCTTAATTCTTAATAGCTCTTCATTATTAAATTGTTTTATATAATTGCTTGGGCCGTACATCTCATTCGATCACAGTTAAATAGATAAATTAATTTTATTACGAAAACAAGTTAGAATCATAAGATGAAAATTGTTTTCTTGAAAGTAAATTAATATTAAATTTTTTAGTTGAACATGTATTGCATCGATGTATATGTGCATAAACATCCATATATATAAAATAAACATAAAGTATATGGCTTCATTTTTCAGTTATATAGTAAATCTATGTATAGAAATGCATAATGAAACTCTGCTTATGAGATTTTAAAAAGAAATACGAAAAAACTAGAAAAGTGAAAAAATTTATAAGGAATATTTTAAGAAATACCATTCATTACAGTAGATGGAATACTAGGTACCCTCTGAATTTATTTAAAAGTGTCACCCGTCTAAATAAACGTTGTACACTTTTCAGTATTCACATTTTATATTTTAAAAAAATATTTTTTAAATACAATTAAAAAATATTGCTTGGGAGGAACTGAAACTAAGAACAGTACAAAAACCCTTTTGGTATTTAATTTTTCTGATATAAAGGATTAATGTTGCATCCCCACAGGAATTATAGAAAACATTTAGATAAAATTCAAAGCTTAAAAAATGTTTTCAGGGAAAATATTGGTTAAATGGAAGAAAATTTTGGAAGAAATGATGTATATAATAAATGTTTGACGAATAAACGAAATATTTTGTTATTACATTTTAGGAATAAATATTAATTCATTTCCTTTTAGAGTAATAAATATTTATTTGATAAAATGGAATATATTTATTTGTTAATGAGAGAGCTTAATTATTAATTATCTTATTAAGGATAATTTTAATATTTCGTATAATTGAGTGAGAATATAGTTTTCTTACAATAATCTATAACAGTTATTCAATTTCAGTTATGTTAGAAAAAATCTGTAGAATACATAAATATATTTAAAAAGGAACCATTGTGTTATTAGTGTTTTAAAATATATTTTAAGTTCAAATTTCGTATTATTTAAGAAACGTTTTTAACAATGAGGTATGCAAAATATTAGCACAAATACCTAGAAAAATTTAAAATTCTTAATCAACATAATACAAAAGCGTTCAAATAAAAATATATATACATAGATATTTCTTTTTAAAACATAAACATATGTCTTTAATATGCTTATTCAAATTTGTCTCGTATTGTTTTCTCTAATCAGATAAATTATTTATTTTTATTAATTACTATTATAAAAATATTAATAACAAAAACTAATGCATTTTATACAAAACATTACTCCATTTTTTACAAATTAATAAATAATATTTATATATAAATCTTAATTGTAAATGCTTTAATTTGCATTTAATAATTTTTTGTGCTTTCATTTACGTCATAGGTTTTAATATTATAAATATGCAAAATTTTTCTATCGCGAGTTTTACTAGTTTCATGATTTTTTTCACAATTTCTGATGTTTTCAAATTTTAGATTTTTAGAGAATATTTTTCTAAATTTTAAAGTTTACATTAAAAAACCATGGGAAATTTAACGTCAAATATTTTTTTTCAAACTATACGAATTAGAAAGAAACAAAAAGCAATCAATTATAATAGCATTTTTTTAAGCCTCCAAAATTGCAAATTTTAATTGCATCACAATATTTTATTGCATTGTTTTTTATTATGATTTCTAGCTTATAAACTGACAATATGGAAGAAACTATGTTCTAAAATAACGGTGTCCGAGAATCACAGATGCGTTATGTAGGATAAATTAGTGCATAAGTCTTCGCGTCTTAAAATTAATGCTTTGTCTAGAATTACGCAAAACATCTAAAAAAAATCTTAGAGTGTTCATTAGTTCTTAGAGCACATAGTGCAAAATATATTAAATATTTGCGCATAACCTTGCAATGCATAACACCATCCCATTTTTGTGTTTGAAAAATTTTACAGCAAATGAAAAAAATTCATCGAATTAAAAAAAATTATGGTGGGATTTAAAATAATTTTCTCACCAATTATCATCCCCGTCTTGATATCCGGTTTCCATTGGAAATTCCGGAAAAGGCGGGAACGTCTCATCATTGTTGCGCTGGAAAATTGGAAAATTTCCGAACTTGTAGAAGAAAGTGAAGACGCTTCTGGCAGCCATTCGAGGGAGCGTTCCGGAGTTCGGTCTGTGTCGTTTCGTCACCTGTGCAAGAACTGCTTTCAAAAGTTTAGGCGATATGCCTTCCCTTGGCGCCCCACTTGGCGATATTTATCTAGTCCGACGTCTATCCTTTCGCACTCACTGAGAAATTCAAAAACAACTGAAAACTTATTTTTAAAGGAAATTCTTAAAGATTTTCTCAACTGCATGAAGGCTTAAGAAATAGATTCACAAATAGAATTTTTAAATAATAAGTATTTTATCACTTTATTGAACAATTTTTATTTTTTCTTATTAATGGATAAAAAATGACTTCATTAAGTTTATTTTTATAAGTGACAGTTTACTACTGGCATTTAAATTTAACCCGTACGATTAATTAAAAATAATGCTGCGTTGATAAAATATAAACTATGATGCTATCAGCCTTGTAACTTATTTGAAGCAGTGAATTTAAAACAGTTTACAGATGCGCAATATTTCCAAAAAAACAATTTTTACATAGCGCATTTATTTTCGTCATTTCATTAAAAAAAAATAAATAAAATAAAAAAAAAAACACTGAATTATTTTAATGGTTAGAAGTTGCTGAACTGCTTAGTATAGGATATAAACTTCTGATGTTACGAATGAAGTGAATCAACATTTCATTATCTTATTTTGTTTCATTAAATTTCATTCTTAAAAAATAGAAATCATATAATTTCTTGCTTCTAATATTAACTGATGAATTTACATATCATCTGCCTACGTATAAATTATAAGAAGTAAATAATATAAATCGAAAATAAAAATGCATTTTATTTCTCGTATATTCCTTTAATTTTTGAATTATATTGTATACTACATTCTATAAAAAATAAGCAACTTTTAGTAATTAGTGAGTGTCAGATTCATCTAATTCTTTACGAATTTAAATAAATCTTTTTTTAATAACTAATTGAGTAAAAAAGATTTGATTCCGATTAGATTGGATTCACTATGATATTTTTCTTTATGATTAGTTGAGTTTTTAATCTCAAAAAATATACTTTTACTAAAAGCACATGAAAAGCATACATTTTTTAAAATTATTTACATCAAATATGAATTTTATTATAATATAAGTACATTACAATTTATTTATCTCGAGATTATTTTTCTTAACATTCATTTATTTCATATTGGAAATAATGTGAAAATTAAAATTAAATACATGAAAACTATATAGTGTTAAAAGGAATTAGTAAATATTTAATGCTAACTCATTTGAAAATTATAATACTTGCTAATTTTGAATGATATCAAAAGGAGACGAACGAACTTATACTTCGGAAAAGAACGAATTAACACCTAAGGCTGAAATCAAGAAGAAGAAATAAAAATTTTCACTGATTGATATTTAGTTGAAATGGTATTTAGTTTGTTTATATTATTTTAAATATTGAAAATGGTTGAAGAAAGGAACCAAAAAAAAAGAGAATTTTAAGACATTGTATTCAATATTGACATATTTAGTTCTATCTTATTATGCGATCAAAATATTTGAGTTATTTAGAAGCCATGAGTGTAACGTTTTTTGCATTTCTTTTAAGACATAAAAAAAGTGTGCAAAAAAAATTAATTATTTAGTGTAGAAAGCTCAATTTTTAGGGAAAGTGGCTAAGAAATAACAATGAAATTTTTCATCAGGTGTGAAAGACAAATTAGTTTTCTTCTGACTACAAACTAGCAGCTGAATTTTACAGTATTAAAATTCGCAGTTAATAAATCAAGAAGATAATTTTAGCTATTTTTATTATTGATTTTTAGTTTCTTTATTTAATTTATTTTCTACTAAAAGCTACAATTGTTAATTAAATGTCTTTTTATAAACTATTAATAATATGTGAGTAAAGCAAAATAGTCATGAATTGACTTTATAAAAATATAATTTATATATTTAAGTCTTTTTCTCGTTCATCGATAATTTGGGAATGTGAATGCAATAAGTGTTAAAAAAAAAAGCCCCATTATTATTTTAGTTACTTATGAAACATAACATTCCAAATAATACTGAGCATGTACAGTTAAGAGGATTTCAAACATCTTAAATTAAGTTAAAATTCATACTACTTGTTGATGAACATTTATTTTCAATGTTTTGTATCTAATATCCAAATTATGAAAAAAGTGTTCATGGAAAAAACTCATAACCAAGCAATATCCTGTAGAAATAAGGAGAAGTTCTTCCAAAAGAAAATTTTACAAATGTATCTTTAAAGGGTTTACTTCACATTTTTTGGTACCTTTACCAGTTCATACGTGAACCCAATGCTATAGATAAAGACGTCTACTAACACTTTAACTTTCAATGTGGAGTTTTGCGAAATATAATGTATTTATTATGCTAATCATGGAATGATAAAACCCGTCAAGTCAGTCAAGATTTAGCTTTTATTTCAGTATCAAAACTGAATACTTTTATCGAACTTTAAAATAAAAAAATATTCATTTTCACTCATTCATATTTTATCTTTAACGTGTTTTATTCCTGGTTAGACTTTTAATTTACGTTATTGAAAAAGTGCTCTCCAGAAATTACTCTTAAATGAAAATTATGTGTTCATTTCGTTTGGCTTGTGAAAAATTAATTTAGTAAAAGAGAGTTTTTTTTTTCTTTTTTATCATTACTCCTATGTTTTCTACTTGATGATACCGTACTGCTGGCTTGGTGTAAGTATCTTTAATAGTTAACTTAACGTTCTGCAAGTCTACGTAGAAAGAGATTTTTAATTTCTTTTCTTAAGATTCAGTTTGCTTAATTTTACTGTTCGGTTTGCGAATTTTAAATTTCTTGCTTTTGCATAATTTATTTTTTATCATGGAACATTATCTTACAAAAACTCCCATAAACTCATTATTAAGATTTTTATGTAAATGCAACATTTTAAAAAATATTAAAGAGTTAATTAATTGTAATTTGTTTTAAAAGCTATGTAGTATCATGGTATATAAAAAAAGGTTATTCGGGTAAAAAAAATATTTAGTACGTTACGTTTTGTCATTATAATTCATTCAAAGTAATTTGAAATGAAAAATCAAATGAACGTATTAATGACAAACAAATAATAAATTTTTTAAACTTTTTATGAATTTTTAAAACAATTTAAGCATTAGAAATAGTTGTTAAATAACTTTTAGAGGTCTCTAATTCATGATGGTTTCAATTTTTCTCTATGTGAACTTAATAATATATGGGAAACTATAGGAAGATTCTACTTTTACAGCCTTTACGAAAATTAAGAGTTAGTTCAAGGTTCAGTCTTTTCTCTAAATAATGCAATGGATATATCCGTTGCTATAAAAATCATACATATGGTTAATCGGGAGGAACATTCAGAAGTATGGCTTGCATTTCCATCCAAACTGTCATCACTTAGACGTGAAGATATGATTCATTGTCTTGCTTAAAGACATCAGCTAGTTGTTGACTGATGAAGAATTAATCCTATCGTATTGTTTACCGATTTACATCTGTAATATTCACCTTTTTAAATCCAGTACTGCGAATACTAGGGGCCCTATTTACATTCGTATATACAGTACACAGAGAAGAATACTGCTACACTAGCTTGAAGTTCCTTTATTAAATGTTGTTATTTATCATTTTGTCAGTTATACATGAATTCAGACAGCAATACATACCAAATCTTAAGATTCATCACTTCAGGTAATATTTTTTTCATCTCAATAGTGCATTCGATACCATGCCAAAATCATGTTTGATGACAGCTTTATGTGATGACCACGCCATCATACATTTAAACAAAAGCCGGAACAGCTGCTGCAGCGCAAAATCTTAAAATAGGGACTTAGAAATGATCCCAGTATCATAGTGACTCGTTATATGGATGTTCAATTCAACGAAACACCTAAAAAAATTCTTAACTAATTCTAAAACCATACTTCTATATTAGAATGAATGATATGCAATCATATTTTAAGGTAGAACATATGTGATTTGTGTATTCCAAATATTTACACATTTAACACATCAGGTGTTAGAGAAAACTGACTTTTCCGAAAACTTAATTTTTCCCTATTCATTTTTACCATTTTCTAAGATTCTTTTTTTTAATTATTTGTAGGAATTTAATCATGTGAGGCATTTTTTTAATTTCTTCAATATTCAATTACCCTTAGTTTAACACTTTAAAAAGATATGTGCATAGGTAAATTTCTTTTCTCTTTTATAATAAATAATAATACATAGAAAAAATAGCTATTTCCATAAAGCCTTGCTGAAAGATTTTCAAATATAAAGAAATGAAGAAATAAGTTCGTTTTCAAAATAGGTCTACTCAAATCAAACTAGTAAAACGCTTGGAAGACAGAAGCATTGTCACTCTTCGACCATTTTCAATAGATATTTAAGAGTTGTTTTAATTATACATGAGATATATAATTTGTAATATTAATTATACATGAGATAATAATTCTAGAATTTTATTTAGATCTTCAATATTTAACAACTTCACTTATTTGTAATTTTTTCGTAAATCACTGAAGAATAAAAATATCAAAAAAAATGGGTTTTGATTTGAAAATGAGTTATCAAGTGATTTCAATAGAGCAGTTTTCTATATTTTTAATATCACATTTTTTAATTCCTTTGAAGGAATTTAATATTTTTAATTCACATTTCACGAATTTATTTTTAAGTAAACACTGAAATTTAACTCCTTTTTTATTTCTTATTAAGTTTAATATATACTTTAATTTTATTTAGATCATTATTTATAGTCATACGTATTTATTTGGATCGAGAAACATATTTTTTAAATGATACATAAAATTTTAATTATCTCTACTTTTAGCTAAATAAATGATAAACCAAAAAACCATCGGCTAATTATTATCATCCATTAAAAGTTCGGTAAATTAACTAATTAATTAAAATAGAACAATTTTTTCATGTGATATCACTATAAAAAAAGTCATTCTGATAAAGAAAAAAAAACTCTTAAATTTCTAATTTAATTCTTGAAAAGTAGTACAATTCTTGTCATAAGTTTAATTTCTTTTTCTTACATTTTATCTAAATATAATTTTAAAATAAAAATTATTTTTTATTAATAAGTTGAAACATAAATTCAAACATCTTTATAAAACCTATACTCATTGTTTTTTTGTAAACAGCTATCTTTACTTAGAGTAATTAATTTTTATCTTGTTACTAATACTTCCCTTTTATTTTATTAAAACTTTTTTCGTTGTACATGTAATTTTTCATAGAAAATAAATTCTACACAAAATAAAATTAAATAATCAAGAAATTTTGCTATTTAGATCAAATTAGAGTTCTTGAATAAATAAGCAGAGTTATAGCAATTTAAAATTAGCCGTTATTCTTGTTGTTGCTTATCCCCCTGGTGCAGGAAAGCCCATACCAGGTCCAGAAGATCTGGCATAGGGTAGTTTACAGCTTCTTTTTTGGAGAGGAACCATAAGGGCAGAAGACTGACTTGACCTCTGAACACACATGCCATAAGTACTCGTTTATAGGGTAGGCAACCATTCATACTCTATTCATCCAAGGAAAGAACAAAGACAGGATAGAGAGAAGGTACATCCATGCTATAATGGGGATTCAAACCCTGACATCCCTATCCGCAGTCAGGCATGCTAACCACTAGACAGAGTAGGCGGCGCCTTAAATTATAAAATTAAAAAGCAGTACATTAATCAGATAAATTTTTCCTGAAATATGCTTGGACATTTTGAATATTATGTGATGTACATTTCATTGTCTTCACAATTGTTTTACATTTCATATTTGTTATATATGTATTATTCTCTCGCGGTTAATTTCCCAATATTTTTCGTTTATTAATATTATAAATGATAGGCATAAAATTATTAATCCAATTTATACCAGTGACTTATATATTGTTAAAATAATCCCTTAATATAGTTTATTTAATGTAGTTTTTTATTAAATATTTTTATCTGAGAATTTAATTGATCCCATTATACAAGCTTCATGAATACTTATTAACTAAACAGTATTCCCAGAACGAATATTTTTCCGGTTAGCTGAGAGAAGAGCTTATACTTATCGAACACTAGCTTTATTTAAACATTAATAAATTTATATATATATACATTATATATATAATGTAGATATAGATAGATTTATTTGAAAATACATGCATGTAAGTAGTTTGTTAGAATTTTTAAAAAAAGCTTTGTGCTTAAATAATATAGCAAAATTGCCAATTATTAATTAAATTACTGTATTGTGTATTGCAGAAACAAAATAATTCAATGTTAACATAGGGAACAAAGGATTTTTAATCACATCTATATTTAAAATTACAAACAACTCATTCCTAATTTTTGTTATGTATTATCTCAATGTATTAGATTAATCATTGTAATACATTAAAGTCAATACATGAATACAAAACAATGTTTATATTTTTGTCAGTTCCTTCAAAAAGAATTAAAACATATCATAATATTTTAAATATATAAATTATGTCAAAATTTCAAAGAATATAAAGCTTAAAAAAAGCAACACAAAGACATAAAAAATGCATACATTGAGATATAATTATATAATAAAAATACATATATTGCTAGAAAATATATGTATTGAGAACATTCTAATTAAGAGAATAATTCAAGTATTTTCAATTCTAACAAATAGGAATGAAATATTATTAATATTATTTATTCTTTGGGGATGTATATTCTCAATAATAAAACCTGTCCTCAAATACATATTATAATAACAAAAAAATAAAAGCAAATATCTTCCAACGTATTTCTATAATTTTCTTTGAATTAAGTGATTTTTTTTCAAAAAAGATTTATCTATTTAAAAGAAAGAAGTACTTGCTCTAAGACTTATTTTAAGAAAAAAAATTAAGAGAAATGTCTCTTTTTAATTTTGCCACAAATAGAATATTAAATTAAGTCATATCATTTTAATTTACTAAATTAAAAAGAATTGTCGACAATATTTTTGTTTGGAAACTGCGTAATGAATAATTCATTAATTTTACGTAAAAACATTAAAATATACCTATTTAAAACTAGTTTGTCGTTACTATACCAACCATTCTTTATCTCTTGAAAGTAATTTTCATGGAAATTGTATTTAAACATAAACAGAAATAAGGGCGTACAAATAAAGGCATGAAAATAATGCTTCATTTCTCTTATATTTTGTCGAAACATTTTACTTAAGAATAGCACAGTTTTTAAGTCAGAGTTTAATATTTATGATTAATAATTTATAAAAATGGTAGATTGTAATTAACTAATATGTTTCAATCAGTAATAAGATATAAAAGGAGAAATATGTAAAGAAGAAAGTGTTAATAATTGCATACATTTAATCAGTAAAATTTATTAAAATCTTGTTTTTAAAAAGTCAAAAAGAGTTTTTTTTTTATTAATTGCATGAAGTATGTACTTTATGGAATAAAAAATTACATTTTAGCTGCTTTGAAACCTTTCCGAATCTGTTGGTAAATTTTGTTAAAATAAAGTTTAAACTACTACTGATTTTTTCAATTTCTCCCATATAATGACTTAACAAATGACGATTGAAATAAAAATATGCATTAATCATGTACATTCATATTATTTCTTAAATGAATAAAGCATTCAGGTTTAATTATGTTATTAATATAATTTGTCTTAGTTCAGAATATTATAATTTGGAATACTACAGATAATTTAGAGAATTGTTATAAAAAAGTTTAAAAAAATTGTAGAAAACATATTTAAAATAAAAGATTATATTGAAATGTGTACGATCAAAATATTTTACTGAATATAAACTGACATACATACCATCATAAACTTGAACTAAAAGCTAATTCTTTTATGCAAGAATCAGTGATTTTTGCTATAAATCAATGCCAATTTTAAATTTTAATGTCAAATATTTATAAATTTGTGTAAACTAGAGTACTTAGTATTATTTACTCAAATGGAATAGTTCAATAAAAAAGAAATATATATATATATATATATATATATATATATATATATATATATATATATATATATATATATATATATGTATGCATGTATGCATGTATGTATATATGTATGTATGTATGTGTATATAATTTTGATAGCACTTTACAAAATCATTGCTTCTTAGAATAATACGAAATGATATTCTGTAGTTTAAAAAATTTAACTTCCTTCTAATTCTTTAATTCTACATTTTTACAATCAACAAAAGATTTAATTATAGAAAGTGAAATCAAAATTCAAAAATATTTATATTAAATAAAGATAAAATAAAGTTTATATTTTGAATTTCCTAGCAAGAAAATATTAAACATAAATAAAACGTAAACAGTATAATATAGCAATTGAATTGAATTTTTTTAATTATAATTAAATATATAATTTAAATTAATTATTAAAGTACAGTTAACGAATTTTAAAAGCTACATACATATTTTGATGAAATAAAGGAAATTAGAAATATTCATTTAACACAGTGTACATTCTTATTTAATAGTAATCACAATTAAAATGTAGCGTAATATACATTTTTCTTTGACAATATATTGTATATAATTTTAATTGAATTACATTTTCCTGTTGCATTTTATTGCATAACTACTTCAACTATTCATCATTTAAAGTAATAACGCAATGATTTAAGTTTTTCTTTTATTTATTCATAGTAATTTAAAGTTTCACGCAATGAAAACAATAAAAGTTAATATTAGGAAATTCATTCAAACATAAAACACTGAGAGATGACTGAGATTTAGCTTTAGTACGCATGTACAAGTTTTTTTGCAGCCGTGTTGGCTTAGGTGATTAAGCCATTTATTCTCTTTATCGGAAGGTTGTCCGTTCGAACCTCGACTCAATCGAAGATCCGTCATGTTCACTAATGGCGATTGCGCCATTTTAAATACATCGTGGTAGCAATGTCCTCCAAATGAATGATAGCTCTGGGGTCGGTAAGTTAAGTCTAGGTGTCTTGTGCTTGGTACCTGATTTGAAATTTTGAAGACCAACCCACTTTCGAGACTATGATGACACACTCACTGGGTACTCCATTTTATAAGATGTCATTACTTTCGCACCTTTAGTGCTGAAAAGGCGGAAATCCAAATAGATGGGTATTATATAAAACATTAGGTTTTCTGAAATTATATATATTTTAATTATGAATAATATACTTATAATATGTTAAAATTTATTATGCTAAAAGTATATTATTCTTAATTAGAAGAGAGTTATTCTAAGAGTTAGCTTTATATATGGTTATCATATTTAAAATACTGTTGAAAATCTAAAGAGAAAGTTCATTTTTTTACTTGTTTCCTGTTTCAGCAATTTCAAAGAAATCATCAACTAGGAAGTTTGAAATCCAAAATTGCAGACAAGCATAACATTAAAAATTACTTGTAAATTTTCTTTATTTCTTAGAGTATTTTCTCCCCTTGTATCATATTATATTAATTACATTGAATAATATACCCTTTTCTTCCCAAAATGTTGAAATGATTTTTTCCTTCACAATTAAAGCTTTCAAAAAGTATAGTTTTCGAAAAATCTACTTCATTTTTTGCATAATAATTTTGGTGCAAGTGTACTCAAAATATCTTTTTATAACTTCAATCACCCTATATTACTTATAAATTAAAAATTATATATATATATATATATATATATATAGATAGATAGATAGATAGATAGATAGATAGATAGATAGATATTGTTCAACTATTTAATATTTAAACTATATTTACATTTACTTATCTTTGATTAAAATGTTATTTTGTATCACAAAATGAAATCTCGTACATAGATTTGTTAAAAACAAATCAAATAAAGAAATCATGCCTTCCAACCTGTCTAGTGGTTAGCGCACCTGACTACAGATGGGTGGGACCTGGGTTCGAATCCTGACTCGAGCATGGATCTACTCTCTCTTTCTTGTCTTTGTCCTTTCTTTGTGTGTATGTGAATGGTTGCCTACCCTATAAACGGGTACCTATGGCATGTGTGTACTGAGGAAGTTGGACTCCACACCAAATATGGTTCAGTTGGAATAGTGAAACAGCGCACCCCGTATTGCCCGCCTGGCTGGCACAAGACAACAACAACAGTGTAACACATGAAATTTCCCTTTAACGAAGTTATTAAATATTGAAATCGGGAATCTTTTGATCCAGGTTTCAATGCATTTCTTATTGCTAGTGCATTTGAATAGCTAAATTCATGTTAGCTGCAGTAAGAAATGCAATATTTTTTCTGAAATAGAAAAAAAAATTAAGAAAATTATTGCGTGAGAAAGTAAAGAGACATCTGGTGCGTACAAGTTACTGATTTTCACCCAGCGATTACGCTTAATGATAATTTAAAAAAAGAAATAAACACATGTCTCTATTTTTCAAGTTATTTAAACAAAATTTAAGCAAATTTTAATGTATAATCTTGTCAAGATATACAATGCGTAAAAAATTACATGAACCCAGAAAAAAACTGGAACCTCGCAGGATAAGCGACGTAATAGTGAGTTTATATCATAGTTAATACCGCTCGCTCGGTTTATATTAATTATGAATGATGTAATCAAAACTTTGAAATAAAACATAGCCTCTGTTTAGAATTTATCGGAAACCAAAATGTACTGATAAAAGTTTCATCCCTTTTATTCAAATTTTCGATCTTTCACAATTTAACTCTAAACAAAATTCAATGGATACACAGAGAATAAACATTTAATTTATAATTTTAATCTAGAAACTAACTATAGAAATTCTTCTCATTAAAAGGGGTCCATGGCTATTTCTTTGTATTAGAAATAAAATGAGCAATTTTATTTCGAGATTTAATTTCTTACAGTTTATTTCAAATAGAGAAAGAATTCTCTATTTTTAATCCATCTTGATAACTGATCCGTTACTTAACCTACTATGCCATATCAAAGTCACACATTTTTATTCAGTTTGAAACTCAATTTATTTTAATTTATCTTCCTTTCCTATAAAATATTTCATTCTTATGTGTTCAACTTACCTGCAAAATTTCTGTTAAATCGGTAAAAGATTGAAAGATTCGTATTTATTCTATTTAATAGAACTATCTCACGGCAACAGTTTCAGGTGATTTGAGAGGGACAAAGAACTGTATTTAATAACATTTCGTGACTACCATTTCTTATTTGTCTCTTGACATAGATAAAAATAAAATTACTTTGTAGATTCTATTTTCAACAACCTACTTATTTCTTTTCACTTCAAAGAAATAAAAGAAATAGCTTTTCAAAGTAGAATCAGATTTTGCTTGACAATATTTAAAAATGTTGACTAATCTTTAAAATTTGTTCTTGTCGAAATATACACTGCGATAAAAATTATACACAGGAAAAAAACTGAACCATACGTACGAAATTTGGCATACTAATATGATTTGAG
>JAPDSC010123726.1:905567-929107 GCA_026290005.1 Latrodectus geometricus | reverse complement strand
ATATATATATATATATATATGTATGTATGTATGTATGTATGTATGTACATATACATAACCCCATAATCTGGAGTTTGTTAAACACTGCAGTATTTACTGCAGTAAATTGCCTAAAAAAATACCACAATGTAGAATACAGTTTAAATATCTATTTACATCTATGATTAAAAAAATAAGCGGGTATAAAGCAGTGGTTTTTATTTTCCTCCATAATTTTCAATCTTTATATCATCATTTGAACTATACTTTAAATTGCAAAAGAAACCCCTCAGGAACTTATTAATCATGTGTATGGATATCGAAGATAATTTTGTGAGAAACTCAAGTGCAATTTTATTGCTGAAAAAAAAAACTAGTTAGTGTCTCTTAGAAATTTTGTTTCAGAATAAAATCTGTAAATGAATTATTTTCTATAAATGATAATGTTTCACATTATTTGTAAACTCATAGGACTTATTAATTTTTAAGAGCGAAAAATATTAATCCTTTTACAGATTATTTGGTTGTTATTGGTTATTAAATTTTCCACATTAAATTTTATTTTAAATTCATGAAAAATATTAAATATTGTTACTTTTTCATAGCTATTATGATTTGTTTTCTTTTTTTTTTAATAATGACAAACAGCTTCCTATGCAATGAAGTGTTGAAAACATGTTTTTCCCCCAAAGCAAAAAGATTTGTTTTCTCGTATTAACAGCATATTTAAGCGGGGCCGGGCGTCACCCCATGGCTCAAATCTGTCTTGTCTTGTTTTCATGCGATAAGCCGAGAAAACCCCCTCGTGACTCACAGCTCCAATAGGAACCGGATCAAAGACATCTGGAAACGTGAAAGATAATATTATCTGAATTCCTTGCACAAATAAGCAATTCTTGGTTGACAATGCATTTGAAGTATAACCTCATGAGATCCTAAAATTTGACAAGGAATCTTCTAAGCAAATGGCTGTACGAACCAATTTCTTAGAAAGAGCTACTTCAAAGTAAGTAAAAGTTCGTGCAACTAGTCAGCAAATAATAATTTATAAGATGAACCAATATTTTCTTCAGTAAAACAAATAGAAAATAAGCTTCATACACATTTAATTGACAAACGTGTAAGCTATTTTTTAAAAAAAATTGCTTACAAATCATATTCTGATTTCATTGACTTATGTAAATAAAATTTTCAAATATTTTATTGAGATTCTCATATTTAGTTAAGTTTTAGGGATTTGAAATCCAGAAATATAAAAAAGTACTATTGTATTTTATCATAATAATTTTTTTTCATTTAGTTTAAAATGGTATAAAGGATAATTATCCACTTCGAGTGTTACTATTTGTAATTAAACAAGTTTGTAACATACTATACATTTTTAGCAATTTTCTCAGTTGTAATTCAAAAATTGACTCAGTAACATAGAATTTTTATTTTTTTTGTTATAAATTTAAAAATTGCTATATGTTTAACTGAATATTTAATATACTTATGACTTTTCAGTGAGAATTTGTGAATAAAAAAATTAAAAATAAAAAATTATATTTAAAAGAAATGTATTGATTTTATAATTTGAAAAAATGTCCTTCAAATTGAAGTTTTTTTTTAAATGATTAATAATTTTTCTTTTCACTTAATTTGAGAACGGACTTTTTGTATTTCTCATTAAATTTATTGCAAGATCCCTTTTGTCTATAAGCGAACTATACTTGAATATTTTATAATTTACATTCTTTAAATAAGTATGGAAAGCTAAACTGTAAGGTGTAATTTGATTGCATTTAAATAGAAAGCTCAGAGCAAACCGACGACTGAAACTCTTGATAGGATACCTTCATAATTTGAGTGTTGGATTGAGGCTAAGCCAATCAGACTTGCATTTCATTAACGCTAAAAGCCAATCAAATCAGCCCTCAAAATTCTCGAAGTTTTGAAGTATCAGATTCTATGAGTTAGTTCTTGTGACTCTAATCTGACATAGAATATATTTTAAAATTGAATTCAATAGCTACTATCGAAAAATCTCAAGTTATATAAACTGCATACGCATATATCCAGCATATCACTAAATTAAAATCATTATAAAATTATTTTTTTCATTTCTGTATAATTTCATTAAAATGCATGAGTTTTTAAAGTTAAAATAAGGTTTCAATGCAAAGCATGTTTGCTAAGCAAATACATATATTATATCCCTAATTTGCAGAATAATGAATAAATTATGAATTTTTAAGCTTGAAATATGTAACAATATATTAAAATATTCTACACTAATAGATTCAGATATTTTTAAACTAAGGTAAATTTGAAAAATTATCTTATAATTTAATCATTTTGTGCCATTTTGGCAGAGTCAGCACTTAATATATTGTCAAGATTAATTATTTGTTATACTTATCTAAGGTCTACCGATTTTCCTTCAAGAAAATTTGCATGAAACTTTGTGCAAATGAAATTTATTATTTGAAATGCAAATTAATAGTATTAGCTCCATGGTCTTAATCAAAACAATGATCTTACTAAAATATTTGAATTAAAAATTCAAATATTATTATTCATTCGTACGGTATAACTGGATTTAATCTGAGCAAGAATTTATCATTACATCTGATATTCTTCTGGTATTAATCATTTCTGAAAAAGTTAAAAAAAAATTTCTCATGTGCATAATTAGTTTACATTTTTTTCTTTTCATTTATGATTAGTAAATTTCAAAATTTCCAGTAAATATGCTAAAAGCTTTTAAATGTGATTCCTCCGTTAAATTATGTACCTCCGATACAATGCAATTAAAATAGCTGTATAAATTTTGTTGTTGGTACAGTTATAAAAAGGCTCTCACGATGTGAAGTATAATTTATGTTACTTTAAGCAATTTCTTTCATAACATTTCAATTAGGAAAAAAAATATTAAAGTTAAATGATAAAATATAAATCAATTAAATTTTTGTATTTAAAATTTTATTTTTAAACAATAAAATTTAAACATTATGTCACCCATTTGCAAAATTGTCACAAACTGAAAGGTGGAACGATAAAGAAACATTCAGAAAGGTGTCCAACCCTTAGAACAGAAATAAAAGTATTTTTCTTCTTAAATCTTAAAAAAAAGCTATAGAAAGAGCTTGAAAATCTTACCTGAAAGTTCTGGGGAAAAGAGCTTTCTGTTATTGGATCCTAGAAATTTTTTTGCTAAAATGAAGTTTCTAAAATTGCTTACATTAAAATGTTATCTCTCAGAAAAGAAGTTATAAGAATCAAACGAAAATAAAAATTTACATTGGCAACGTTGATATAAATAAATGATTACATTTCCAAATCAAATAATCTACGTCTAAAAATTTCCAAACTGAAATAGTGTTTCTAAAATTTAGTTACAAAGTTTTAACACAATAATTCAAAGAAGGGACTATTGGAATGCCAGTATAAAGACCAACCAACATCACTAATTTTTTAATTTTTCTACATTTCTTATAAAGACATAAATAAACCTTTTAATCAAGCAAATATGAAGAACTGATTTAATATTCTAAGTTCTCTTTTAAATGCCTGAATCAAGTTCATCTTTAGAACAGTAGAGTCCACTAACGGGTAACTACTTGTTGCATTCATCTGGCATCCTTACAGAGTGTGATTGAAAATTATCTTGTTAGAAAAGCATTTTAGGGAATGCATCATGAGAAGGAATAAAAGTGGCAGCAAGATGCTCAAAAACATATGACAGAAGGCATCCCAAAGGTTTAAATACTTTTGAGACAAGATGAGTACTCCAACCACTCAGTACGACTAATCTCTTCAGTCACCGTCATCAACGATGGCCAATCTGTCAAGATATGCATTATTATCAATTTAAACTAAAACAGAATAAACTTCTATTGCTCATAATCATATGTAATAATCGTAAGATTTCATTTCGATAAAGTGCAACTGTAACATCTCCACCTACAGTTGCATTGGTCAGTGTGATATCCCAATGAAATAACTACATACTCCCTAACACTTATTCTTTGGAATGCGTAATGTTTAGGTCCAGACAAATTGCATGTTAATGTTTTTTACGAGTAAATCTCAACTGATCCCTGAACATAATTTTCCTTCAAACAGACACAGTTTAATTTATGTCGGTGACAACATTTTAACTTTACTCATTTAGCTTCGTTTAACAGATAAAGAAAACTCATTGTATGTGAGCTTACTACCATTTATTGAACAACGTTTTGTGCACAGTTGTGGTAGACATTGTATAGTCAATGCCTGTTTTAATCATACATATATCACTTGTTGTTTTTCAATTCTCCTTGGCTGTGACTGCAATACATTGATCTTGTACGGAGTCGTAAGTCTTAAGTCGCTGGGCAAGTGTACAATTTAATTAGGGTTATTTACATGTTTGTGAAAAGTTAAAGAGAGGAGAGCTGAAGAATCGAACAATATCTAAAGTCTACTTTCATTAAGTTCTGAAGCTTTCCAGCACAGAGTCTTCCATTCGTATTCTGAAAACCCTGGAAATACATTTTTCTTGAAACAATATCGCATGAAAGTTCAAAACAATTTTTAATCTGCTTTAATATGCAACTTTTTTAATCATGTGCAATGCGGACATTTTTTATGGTACGTTAATCAACCTCTGCAGTGTGAATTTCAGCATCTCCATTTTTCCAAAAAGTTAGCATTTTCTTCTTGCTTTAATTCGCAGTACATGTAATTACATTGGAAATTTTCTTGGGGAAATTACAGGAGTTAAATTTTTTATTTATGCTATTTTAAAAGACTTTGCTTCATAAAATTAGTTTCATGATTTTTGAAATATCATTTACATTTATGAATATAGTTCGTAATTCATTATTATTTTATGTATAGTGTGCAATGAAGAGAAAGTGGATTATAATCAAAGCTTTTCATCTTAATACAGAGGTAAACTTTTTTTTCTAATGGCGGGCCCCCTTGATCGAGTAAGTAAAATTAGCCCATTTGCCGCAACAAGGCCGGAAACTGCTACTCATTTTATCGTTACCCGGTGGGCACCGATGAACCAAGTCACGGGGGTACGAGTAACATCGCCCATGCCACACCACCACAAACCCGTTTATAGGGCGGGACACATTCATCCATCATCTGAGGAAAGGACAAGAAGCACAGAAAGAGAAAAAGAGAAAGTACATCCATGCCCGAGCCGGGATTCGAATCCAATTGCTCCCTATCCGTAGTCAGTTACACTAACCACTAGACAGGTTAGGCGGCTAGAGAGGTAAACTTCTACCAACAAATTTCTTAAGCAATAAATAAATTTAAATAATGAGGTTCTATTTATTACCATTATATCATCAAAATTTATATGGTACCCAAAAATATCTTTGAAATTCTTTAGATTTTCTGTTCTATAAAACGTTAGGAACAAGAACTGTATTAATTTCCCCGAAAGTGACAACCACTTCACAGCATCCATTCTATTGTCACTTTTTCCCTCTTTGAGGATTAGGAAGGTTATTTATTTGTATTATATGGTCTTATATAATTTCGCTATTGACAGGTTGCCAATTTTCCCCAGAATACATACTTGGATTGATGTGTATGTAACTAAAAGCAAAACAGTTTCATTTCCTATTCTAGTCTCAAACCGTCAGACTAATTTTTGTAAAAGCGTAACCACACATCACTTCAAAAAATTGTTCACTGAGTGTAGAATCCTTTTAATCGGTTGTTACACTTTTTTTTTTTTTTTTGAAGAATTGCTAAGCTAGAAAAAGTTTAAGCTAAATTTTCATGTAGTAAAAATTTAAAATAGAAAACACTTAAAAGGAAACTTTGTTTTCAAGAATTGATGTTACGCATAAAGTAAGAAATAAAAATTAAATAAAGTAGAGATTGTGAAATTCTACATGATTAATAATTTTGGATGGTAGTGCAAGACTTTAGTTTACATTTTCTTGAACATAGCAGAAAGATCCTATCTAAAATATAAATTAAGAAAATCTTTCAAAACTGTAATCAATGATACTAAATAAAAAATAATTTTCATACTTCAAAAAACTAATGAAATGAATGATTTCTCATTGATTCAATATTTTTTATATGTCTTTTTGATCCAAAATTCTTGCTATACCACAGTTTTGTCCTAAACAATTTAGAGGATAAGACTGTCAGAGATCGCTTCGTTAAAAAAACAATTTTACTTTCTTAATGAAATTTTTTAAGGTAAAATAAATTACTCCCTGGTAATTTTAGGTCATTATTAACTGAGTTTAGTTACTGTAATGTAATTTTGGATTATATAATATATACAACTAAAGATTAAAATCACTATATCATCAAGGACAAGAGCATCTCAAATTTTTCGATCAACAATAAATTTGGACACAGAAATGACGTAAAACCATGTTTTTAGACTAATCTCGATTCTGCTTACCAGATCATGATTGTCGCTCTCATGTTTGACAGCATTATGGAGAACACATATTGCCAGAGTAGATTCAACGTCATTATATTAGCCAGTCCTCTGATGTGATGACATGGAATGTAGTCGGATACATGTCTCAGCCTCATCTTGTTCGTATTGATGGGCCTTCAAATAGTGGCCATTTCATTTCTCTTGTTAAATGTTCAAGTATCCAACCTTTATTTGAGCACTAAGAAATGCTCCATTCAGGCAAATTTATTTACAACCGCATAATGCCAATATCTTAAACATTTTCTTTGATGCAGAAAATGCCCATTTGCTACACTGGCCAGCATGTTTTCCAAGTATCTCACAAAAAGAAAACATCATCAAATGCTTCTAAGTATTCTGGTCATGTTTACTACATGATTAGCTTAACACTATGCACCAATTACTGCTATTAATGAACTGTAATGCATTGAAATTACAGAGGCGGCTGTAACATGACTTCCATTTTTTGTGTGACTCAACACCCAAGCATATGAATATTATTATTGCAGCCAGAAGTGATTATTCTAGATGCTGATTTCTATCATATTTCTTGAAAATTTATTCACTTTTTATTTTGAATATAATATATTTGTCCAATAAACATTGTTAAAAGTCACTGTCTTGTTATTTGAATTTTTCTTGTGTTCTGTCTTGCTGTTTGGATTTTTCTTGTGTACAATTTAAATGGGTTGTAGTGAGTATATTTTAAAAATATTTTTTTTAACAAAACAACGAAGAAATTTCCAAAGAACAACAGAGAAATATCCCTGAAGAACTTATAATAAAATTTAATGAAATGTTACAGCAGAAGGTTCTAATAAAATGTTACATCAGACATTGTCATATTAAAAATGCCATAGTGTCTTTATAAACGAGAATGTATGATAATTCTCCCTATACTCCTTCCGCTACACAGTTTGAATAAATGATTTTGACTGTGGAATCTCTTTCTTCGTTTCTAAAGCATATTTACTCTTACCAATGCAGAAAAAGGATGATTTAATAAGGTAGTTCTCAAATTGTGTAACTTATTTTGGAGGAATTTTGTATTGTTTCACAAGACTAAATATTTACTTATTACTATTATTCATCATAAGATGACCACCTCAGCTTAGAATATTTCTGACTAGTCACGTATCTCATGAGTGCAATTCCATGTCATGTGGTTTTAAATCATTGTTTTCCAACATTAAATACTGTAGATTCAGATTTATTCTGCTCTTTCTTCTGATCGATTTACCTACTGAGAACCAAAACAACATTTAAACATTATTTAAACAGCGTCAGTAGGTTAAATATTAAATGACATCACTATTATGTTAAGTACTGTAGTACTCACACACACACACATATATGCGTCATACATTATTTAAAATTAATAAATTTTAGAGTAGCTACATTATTAAGGCATTATAGAAATAAGTTATTACTTGATAAATAAGTCGCAAAAATAAGATATTTCCTATCATTTATTTTTCATACGTTCCCAGCAAAAAATATTGCTATTCCTTTCCTAATGTCATCTTGATTTGCTATTCATTACCACTATACCATATAAATTTAATTGTTACCCATAAATTTTTCTTTTAAAAATTAACACCACTACAGGTATTCTCAAAGAATTGGCTTACACTGACTCCGCTTGCATTGTTGCAAAATAAATTGACTCCTCTCCCATTATCATATTCCTGAAGCGTACCTATCAATTATAGTTTATAGCATTGCCATCATCATGAATTACATGAGCTACAAATAATAAAGATGGCATTCCCTAACCCTAAAAATAAAGAAATTTTAGTTCAAAAGACTTCAACGAAAATTGTGTGAATGCAAGTAGTTCGAATACTGCTGTCCATTAAATTTGCAACACTATGAAAAAAAGCAATTAAAAAATAAGATACTTATTACATAAACAGCAAAACATGAGGATAAAATTATTTAATTTGCAATTGTGATGCTTACAAGGATGTAGAATTTATAGAATCAGTTGCCGCCTGGTCAGGTAGATTTTTCCAACCCCGATTAGAGCATGGAGTAGAACTGTGATGCTTCAAATTTATGTATCACTTCATGAATCGTTATCACTGGAGAGAAGTGACTGGTCAGTCTTTCAGCTATTCATGTGTCTTCAGTTGGTGAGAGTTTTAGAGACTATCTAAGTGAGAATAACAATCGAATGCTTTTTGCATCGAGGAGCATTATACTTGCAACGTAGACATTTAACGCGACATACAGCATGGGTTCTTGCATTATCTTGTTGAACAATGGCGTTTTACAACTTAAAAATTGAACACAACCACTGACCTTAAGATATCAGAAATGTACATATTACCATTCAAATTATTGACAATCCGAACTAGAGATGTGCGTGTCATGTAACCAGTGGCTGCTCGTAAGAACAGGACATGTCCATGACCTACATAATGATATAGAAAGTTATTAAGAGACTAGAGTTCTTTACGGAGCATCCAGACACTTATACGGCCATCAAAATGCTACACGTAAACACGAGGTTTGTTTAAAAATATATTATGCTTCTCTTGTATACATTTTTGTGTTGAGCACACCATACTCACAGCCTATCTAAGTTGAGCTGTCAAAGTAATAGTAGCCGTGTTGAATGTTTGGGTTGCTTCAAACGTTGTCGTACTTGAATCTCTGAGTCTTAATGATAATATAATGCTCTTCGGAGCATAAGGCCTTAAACTTGGTCCCAGATACTGTTGCACAATGAGAGATAGATATTACACTTCTTCATTATGCATGTACAATTGTCGTGATGGGTGCTTGGAAACTTTCGGATTTTCTCCCTTACAACCCGTAAATATGGTTCACTATCTATGAAAAGTCCTCCCGGAAGGTAATTTACTCGGTATTAAAAATGATTTATAGTGATATTCGACTGTTAAGCTATCCATTATGTGGTGTCGAACGTTGTCGTATTTTACGAGCGGGCACTAGACAATGCAGCGAACAAACTAATTTTCTGACAAAAGATCAATGATGTAATAGCACGGTTTTGCAAGCCTGATCTCTTAATATGTCTGTTCTCTCAGGCTTAGTCATGAGAGGGTGTTGAGATCCTGCACGTCATTTAGTATGACCTTTAGAAAACAATCGATTGAATATTTCATGGATTTGTTGGATTTCGATCAGTGCGAATGACAATATAATGAAATGATAATCCCGTTTGCATGTTGTTTAGTATGATCTTCAACAACCAATTAATTGTATATTTGCATTACATTTTTTCCTGTGGAACAAATGTAATGCAAATTGTAATGAATTACTGGTAAGCATATTTCCTTCTTATTTGAGGCATAAACCAATATTCTAAAACACCTGGCCTTACAAAGTAGTTTTTGAATGAGAAATCTGCTATATAACTTTAATTTTATGCAGTGCTACAGATGTCATTTGTCACCTTGCATTATCCAAATGCGCTAAAATTCCAATTATTTACATATTACAATCTTTTTTCCTTTCTCGTGATTTTGACGTTTGTAGGATTATTTCATCCTGATATTGTAATTTTAATGGTCTGCAGCTTATTTACATAAATTAAAATTTTAACACATACTGTAGCTACTCTTATGACATAAAAGTTAATTGGATTAAGACAATAAATTTAATTTTGGATTTCATGAGAATGATATACTTGAAATTCATCATAAATATGTAGAGACTTTGATGCTACTTGTTATCATAAAAATAGTAATAATTTTAGAGGATTATTGATAGAAATGAACCATCACTTACAAACGTTTGTATTTTAAAATAATTAACTAAAAATATTAGTATTGAGTAAATTATTTATAAGTACTAAATTTTAAAAGTGATTAAGAGTTGATAAACACACACACACATGTAATCTATTTCATATTAACTTTCAAGTTGCAAATTTTATGCAAACATTTAAAAATTTAATCATTTTAATTCTTAAACTTAGTAAAAATATTATTAATGTATTGCTCACAATTCTCTTTTCTCATTCTCTAGCACACAGTAGTACTTAAAGAATTAAATTATTCCTGAATAGTATTAATTTGGTTTCTAAACACGAAATGTGGTAAGAAAATAGAAAGTCCTTTATTTTAAAATTGCAACTACCTGATAATGCCACTTTAGTTCAAAATGACAAGAAAAAGGATATAAAGTAGAAGTCTTTAGTGATTTAAGTAACGTTTTAGAGAAAAGTATTTAAAAAAAAAAAGAACAAATTATGTTAAATCTAAGGATAAATTTGCCAATTTTCTGCAGAAAGCGGAGCAATTGTTAGCCAATTTAAAAGAGATTAATGAAGTGACTGAGGAATACTTTGATGTCAAAATTGGCAACTTTCAGAAGAAAAAAGAAAGACGAAATTCGCAGCTAGTATTTCTGTTCCAGCCCCGATGAGAAAGATTATTTAGGAGTTAACCGGAAATCCCAGGAGCTTTTAGATAATTTGGGTCTTGAAATCAGTTTTGAAGTATTAAAGTTAAGAGTTTAAAGTTCTGGAAGCATATGGAAAGCTACAAAAAATATCGATTTTGCACTAGAGAAAAGCGAAACCATTTTTAATAACACTGCACTTGTATTTCAAGTAGAACTTAATAGAAAAATCTATGTTTTCTACTTACCATTATAAAAATTTTCTAAAAATTCTCTATTATGCAACAAATGTGTACTAAACTAACTTCAAATCTCATGATTCTAAAATATATTTAAGTTAGTATTTATTATATTAAGTTAAACAAAATTTTCTCTTTAATAAAGAGAAAATTTTGTTTTTCTCGATTTCTTAAAATGAGGGGTTTTGAATGATTTACTTTTAGAAATTGGTGTGTGGTAAATGTGAAAATGAACGTATTAATTAAAACACAAATTAAAAATTATAAAGCTATTTTAAATTAAAATTATTAATAGAAAACAAAATTTTAAATAATGTAATTACATGTCTTACTGCATTTAGAAGACCGAACTGTCATCTTACCAACTAACAGTGGCATAGCAAGAAAGGAACAAAAAATTGGATGCCCTCAGGGCTCCTGCAGTGGTCCCATACTCTGGAATTTAGTAGCTGATATCCCCTTGAAATTCGATTGGTCCAGCATAGGAAAAGATCTGGATGCAGAAAGCTCAGTACACCTTCAAGCTTTTGCAGACGACTTCACTTTCGTGGTGGCAGCACGAAGTAAAAAGAAGCTTGGGAAAGTAGCGAGTAAAGCTCTTGGTCTTTTCAAATCATGGGCAGATGATTTCAACCTCGAGATCTCGTACGAGAAGACCAAATTTCTCTTAATTGCTAAGCTACAGCTCGGGCCACAAATTCTATTAGGTGATCATAGATTGAAAAAAGCAGATACCATCAAATTGCTGGGCATTACGTTTGATAAAAAGTTAAATTTCAAAGCTCATATCATAACACAGGGAAATAAAGCCGTTAAACATTATGAAAAACTTAAAAGAATTGCTGGTAATCGGTGGGGATATTCAAAGAAATTCCGCACAGTGTTATATAAAACTGTAACGGAAAGAATGCTCCTTTATGGAGCTGCCATTTGGGGAACTCCACTCTCTGCCAAATTATCCTTGAAGCTAAATTCTATACAGCGAAAATTTCTCCTTAACATCACAGGAGCATTTCGAACAACTCCAACATCAGCACTTAAAGTAATAGCAGGAATCCCACCACTTAACCTTACAATAGAAGCAGAAGCAAAATTTATTCGCCTTACACGTTACCAAATTCCCTCCCTTGATCCTCCTCTCCCACAATCATCAGACATTGAAGTTGAAATTAAAGCAGATTCAATACATCCAGGCATTTTTCATCTAGAACCACAGATCTCAATTGATGAGGAAACTAATGTTCCAACCTTTGAAGATGGCAAGATCAATATCTTCACTGACGGATCAAAAACAGGAAATCACGTTGGAGCTGCCGTAGTCTCATTCGGTAAGGACGGTTATACAACAGTCTGGCAGGCCAAGCTCAGAGGTGAAAATTCAGTATTTCAAGCGGAAATTCTAGCTTTAAGAGAGGCCGTTAATAAAAGTAAGCAACATCAATCTCCAGTCACTATTTGGTCTGACAACCAAGCGTGTATTAAGTCTATTTTGAACCCTACCAGTAGAAGCCCTATAGTGCGATCCATCCAGAATGACCTTATCACTTTTCCTCACATCACTATCAGTTGGGTCAAAGCCCATGTGGGAACTGCGGGTAACGAAAAAGCCGACCAAGCCGCTAAAAATGCTGCCATGTCAGATGACCAAAAAACAATTATACCTCTTCCGCGATGCTCAATAAAATCCATCCTCAGAAACTGGGTAATGAAGAACTGGCAGAAAGAATGGATTAATGGTAATACAGGCCGTTCCATCTTTGGTTTAGAACCTTCTGCTTCTTTGCATCCCCGGTATTGGTCCAGAAATGAGATTCTTTTCCTCACTGGCCATGGTCCATTCCCTACTTATTTTAAACGATTTAATATAGCTGCAACCCATTACTGCACTTGTGGGGAAGAGGGAAGTCCACTTCACTACTTGACAGCATGTCCATTTACAATATCTTGGCATTTGGCAGCTCCAACAGCTCTATGGGAAACACTTTGGAAAAAGAAAGTTTTGGAAAATCGACATTCCAGACAAAAGCTCAATAATCTAATGGACTTCCTAATTGATCATGAGCAACTTTTTACTTGGATGAAAACTGAAGAAACTTAGAAGGCAGAAAGAACCTTACCAAACAAAAGAAATCGACTTTAACTAATTAAAGAAATGGTCAGAAAATCAGGCAAAAGACTTTTCCATGCATCTAGTAAACTGTGACTTTCTATGCCCTTAATGGAGCACCTGTTACTTTTAACCTTTATAGTTCATGTAAATATTTCTTTTACTTATTTTTCTTTTTGTTTATTCTTAGTTTAGAAGGGCTTAACAGCCCCTAGTTGTATTTCTATGAAAACTATAAAATAAATTATCCAGCAACCTCTACCTAAACTGGTAAAGCTCATCTCGAGCTAGGTACAGGGAGGTATGCAGGCGTAAAACGTAAAACATGTCTTGCTGCAACATTAGTATAGAAAGTTATTTAATAAAACTTTCCTCACAGTTCAAAATGAGGCGCTTTTGACCTTTTACATATAAAACTTGTTCTGTTTGAATCAAACTATTCAAAATTATTTAAAAATTTATATAAGAAGAAAAATATACAACGTAAGCTGATAAATTTAACAGAAATTATAAATAATCTTTATTATTTAAATATAAAATAAAATGTTTTAAAAATCTGGAAAAAGAAATATTTTTTCTAAATCAAAGTTAATCAATAAAGTTGATGAATAATTAAGATATTTGTGCAATCAAAACAGAAAATTAATTTTTCTGTAAAAAACAAGAAATATAATGCCATAATAAAAAAAAAGGTAAAAGTATTGTTTTGTCGTACAAATTCTTGTGATTGTGTGATACTACAGTGTATATTAATATTGTTGTAAATCATTATTATTTCTACCTTTGATAATGAGTATGTGTTATTGGAATCTCTAAAATTTGAGTTTAATCAAAACATATTTTTAACATGCTTTTAAGGAAAAGACTAAACTAGATTACATTTCTATAGCAGCAAAAATTCATATTTTAGACAATTGTAGTCTCTATTATGTAAGCAGCTTAATCATTTATTTTTTCAATAATTTAAAATTAAAGCAAGTTAGTTCAATAGCTAACTTTAATGCAAAATAATTAAAATCATAATCACAAAATTAGTTTTGGCTATTATTTAATTCTGAACAACCATATTTTAATAGGCATCCTGTCTAAACAAATATGGAAAATAAAAAAAAACTTAAAATTTGTGGAAGATTCTCATCTAGTATTGCGAATTATCACAGAAATAAGAAATGTTATCAATAATTTCTACTCGAGATTTGCATGGAAAATCAAATTATTTAATATCTATTGTATTTACTCACTATTGTAGAATAGGAGAGTTTGAATAATCTTATTTTATATCACACAAAAAAATACACAGTCACAAAGATTATACAAATATCTAACCACATTCGATTAACATTGATTATTTTATTTCAATTTATTGCACAATATCATTAATGAAATAAATACATTTTCTTCTTAGACTTAAAATCAACATTCGTATAAATTTGTAAATTTTCAGCACATTTGTATCTCAGTTGATTTTGAAAACATGCCATTTTATTTCCTTTTCTGATGTAAAAATATAACAATAATATTCTTGGCAACAACATCAGAATACTTTTCAAGATGGCATTGTAGCTGATAGCTTTAGTTTTTAAAAAACTATTTTAGCGGGATTTTCAAAGGACTTAGAAAATTTAATATGAAATAGCTATATCAGCACAATTCAAAAATGAAATTACCTGTTTGAATTTAATATTCATACAAAAAGTTCTTCATCTTATTTTATGAATAAATTCAAATTAAAATGCTAAAAAAGTAAATTAACCTATTCGTGAAAATGTCAAATAGGTACAAGCTTTTCTATGACTCATAAAGAATTTTAGGCATTTATGCTTTCCTTCATATTGTTCAGCTCATTGTAAAATATTTCTAAAAAATTAGGCATTTAAAAAAGATTCTAATTGTTAGAAAATTTTAAAATCTGTCCAGAAAATTTTATTCAATTTGTACTTAAAAACATGAAATGGAGAATATCTCCTCTTAGGCTTAAACGTAAGTGGAGGTAAAACTACCTACTGTAACAGGTGATAAAGCTGCTTGTAACATTTGATAATAAAACTGAGAAAATTGATTATACTTAGTAAAATTTCATTTTTGGTAAAAAAAATTTCAAATAAAGAAAATTAATACTCTTCCATTTGTAACTAAAATTTATCAATATCAATTATGTCAAACAATTTCACAAATATTTATATGCCAAATTTTTAATTATTCTAAATAAAGATAGCCATCTTAAATGTCACATGTAATTATAAAAATAGTTGTAGTAATTATATATTGATTAAAATAAAATTGCTGTAATTTAACTATAATATTCAACCCATTCTAAGTTACATTAATAATTATCAAGAATAATTGAATCTCAAAACACTTAAGAAAAACAGTAAAAATTATTGAAACACACCAGAGGTGGCATAAAACATAGAAAATTACCAATTGAGAGGTTGAAAGAAGTAACGAATTTAAAGCACTAAAAGTATTTGCCCCTCACATCAATCACCTATTATTGATTTAAGCAATATGTGCTCTAATTTATTTTTATAAAATATTGAAAAGAGTTTTTATTTGTAATTTATTGATCTCATTTATGAACCTTTTGATAATGCTCAATTTAATAAACTAATATAAATGGAGAAAAACAATTCATTGTTTACATTTGGAATAAATAAAATACCTTTGCAATAGTTATGATACTTGTTATACAAACATACTCAAAACTAGTTTTATTGACACTACTGTCATTGCTTAAATCACATAATTATAAATCTATATCGTCAGTTACTGATCTTTAGTTGCTGTTGCACCAGCATACTTTCCTGTACCTCACCAAGAGTTGGATTCTACTCTTTAACCGTTACGGATGAGCATCTTCATAATTTAGAAGTAGGGCCAAGTAGAAGACTCCATAATAACTGACCTGAATCCAACAAAGGTATCATTTCACTATGAGGAGATTGTGACCAAGACCTATTTAACATGCTCTAGTCACCATTAGTAAGCACGATTGTTCTTCGGTTTTGTCAAGATTCGAGCTCACTACCTTCCAATAATAATAATGAGGTCCTAACCAATCACAAGTCACCGAGGTCTCATAGCCGAACTTTAGTCAAAACCTTTTTAATAACCATAGGTATACCAAGCACAAAATCCATTATTATCAACAATTTTAACCGTTGCCTTTTTCGTTGTTGTGCTTTAAGCTTTTACTCTCAAATAGAGTTACTACCAATAATTTTAAGGTCTTTATATGTTCAATGAATTATGGATTAAAAACCGAAAATGTAAAAGGAATATCAGTAACATGTGATTAATTAATGAATAAAATTATTAATAAGAAACACTATGTGGTTTAAATTAATTTCTAAATCAATTGGAAGCATATGATAGATAGATGATCATGATATGATAGAGTTTAATAAAAAAAAAGGACCAGTCTAGATTAAACATATATATATAAAAAAATTTACTGTATTTTAAGAATGAGGAGAATGTATTGATCAATAATTTAAACGAACAGTAATACTTCCCGTAAGAAGTATCATAATTTGCAGACAATTCAAAAGAGAAATTTACGAAAAATAGTTATTTGATCAAAATCACTGATGAAATAAAATCTTAAAAAGTATCACGTAAGCACATTTTTATTTTTCAAACCAACATTAAACTTTTATTGAACTAAAATATTTAATAATTAAATATTTTAGTTCAATTTTATTGAACTAAAATATTTAATTATTTCTTTTGTTGAGAAAAAAAATTCAAGCGAAAAAAAAGGATAATAAGAAAATTGTTCTTACATGATTTTTAGATCTACTTAGTATAATACATAGTACAAATTCGTAACATTTATTAAAGGAACATATTATATATAAGAGACGATGACTTAATCACTGTTTTATTTTGGGAATATTAATATTATTCTTTAAACAGTAAACTTCTTGATCCAAAAAATTATTTTAAATTTATGTTTCATTTGTTCTTTTCAAATCTATAAAATTTTAGTAAAACTGTTCTTGAAGATTTACTTTCGATCAAGTAAATAATAATTTTTAAGCGAATTTTTTAAATCATTTTTCTCGTTTTAATTTCTTTTAATTTCAATTTCTATATATTTTCAACCTTCTTCAGTTTAATAAGTACGTTGACCAAATTATCCAAATGCATTACTCTTCTTGTTTTAAAATTCTATTACGTGTATGTAACAAAATTCAGTAAACAATTCAAAATTTATTGGTGCATATAATGAAAATGTGTACAAGAAAAAAGATCAGATGACATATATTGATTACTCGTATTCATACACTTCAAGAATGCTAGTTTATAAATGAGTTTTATGGATATTTGTAAACAATAATTTTCAATTTTAAGTGAAAAATTTCTTTTTAAGGCAATGGCTTGTACCATTTGTTTAATTTTCAGGTGTCTTTCATGAATGATTTGTTAATTATTCAAATAGTCAATCATTTTCAATTAGTATTTTGGACAAATTGCTGGGGAGTTAGAAGCCTAAAAATATGTTTCTGTGGTCACGTGTTTACTCTTTTGATTATTTTAAAACTAAACCTTTTCAAATATCTTCTTCAACTTTATAAAAATTGAGATCTAAAATCTTTTCCTTCAAAAATAAGTAGATAAAAATGTTACGAAAGAAGGGATGAGATATGAAACAGGTTTAAGAGATATCTTTTTAGATGTTTTAGGTGTGTTAGATAATTCTAAGAAATGTATGCCATTTTCCATTTAGAAAAATCAATTATTATTATTAATACTTTCAAGATCTTCGTAATAAGATAATTCAATTGATATGTTACTTACCAGTCATTTTATATAAATTTCAAAATATTTCAAATGAATCCTTATAATTATTATTGGCTAATTACAGAAGTTCTTCTTTTGTTTGAAACTATTCTATTTCAATCCATACAAGAATTCTGTAGAAAAATACGAGAAAAGAAAAACCAGGGAGAAATAAAACTCTCCGTGTCACTAGAGGATTTTATTTTTCCTCCTACATTCTATTCAACTCAAGTAAGTGGTTAAGACTTACTGCTGAATGCTTTCTTCACCTCTTGGATGTTCTACTAAGCCTACTTACCGATGCGGGATCGCGTGGTCAAATAATTCAAAAGAGAATGCAGCTAATCTTGAAGGAGTTTTGAAAATCATTCCGGTCAACAAAAGGCTGAATATATTTACAGATATCATTCTTCAGAAGAAGATGACAGCGAAAGCATACAAAATAAATTTTTTCCTTCACAAAACACATATCTTAATATGTCTATAATTCTATTCCAAAGCTTCTCTAGCACAAATATTTATTTCTCTAGACTGAATAAGTTATTTTTTGCTATTTATTATGCATATATTTCTAGATGTAAACTAATTTTTTCCTCTCTTGGTTGTTATATTTGTTATATATCATCATTATGAAAGTTTATTTTATGTATGTGCATTATTTTATCCATCAAAATTGTTTGGTTTTCCTGGTTATATAAGATAATCATATGATCCATGAACTCATACAATTTAATTTAAGTTGTATGAGTTCATGGTTTATATTCCCGTGAACACATACAACTTACAGTATTAGTTTAATCAATTTTTAACTTCATTGAACTGTTATGTTTCATTTATATATAACACCATGCTTAAATATAAAGCTATGTCATGTTCATTATTGATTCTTACACTCATATTCAAGATCAAAATATTAAAAAATGTTTATTATGCATTATTTCTGAAAAAATCCTGAACATTTCTAAAAAAAGATGCAAATATTTAGTGCTTCTAGTGTTAGCCTTGAATGAGTAATTTCAATAGATATCTTTATAATCACACATACCATTTCTTGCCTTTAATTCACACGTTATCAAACCAGCTTTGGTATAGGCTTTATTTTTTTGTATCATATATGTAAGTTTCAAAACAGTTAGTAAAGTTAATGATATTGCGAATTACCATGAAAATTGTGGCCGGTTAATCTTAAAAGCAGATGCATTAGAATTGAATGTAACTTGATGAGTAACTTACAGAAAAATTTTAATAAGAGTAGAGTAATAAAGAGAAGAACAGACAAAGTGGACATTGGGTTAGAACAATCAATCTACATCTTTATGTATCAATAGTTAATATTTTTTTGTGTCATGTAACAACAGTGCTGGAGCATCTCATCTCTCTCGTGTATTTTATTAGATGCAGAAATTTAAGTTACAAGAATTGCAGTTTACAAAATAATTCATGATCGAATTTGCTTCCACACAACCATTTAAGAGTTTCATTTATATGAAAAGATATGACGATTTGAGAAATAAATATAAGACGATAATTTGTTAATATTTTATAATTTCTATCAACAAAAACAAATGTAAATTTTAATTATTTTGTTTCAGATTTTAAACATAAAAAACACTTATTTTTACTCAAAAACGTGAATAAAATTCAACATTGTAAATGAATTAATGAGATTTCATTTTAATTAGTGATGAATTATTATCAGTGTAAATTAATTGTCAGCACACTTTTCTTGAAGAGAAACAAAAACTATTTACCTATTTTTAACTTTCAAGAAAGAAGTAACTATACCGAAAAGACACAATACTTAAGAGCACATCACTGTAGTGAATATTTTATGACAAATGGTGGGTATAATTTACTTTCCAAGACAACAACGGTTAAGTTTATCCTTTGTTCGATTACATTTTATCGTGGTACATACGATCGTATTCTTTCGATATTCAATTTGTCAATGAATATACAACAAATTATTCATATGGAATTTTTTTTAATTTAAATCCCTAAAACTAAGCTTTTGAATATTTATGTTTCTAAGAATTTTTCTTCAATCTTTGGAAACCGGCGTTCTCATAAAATTGAAAATGCCCGAAAGATAACAGATAATAGAATTTTGCTTATTGCATATATATATTGTATAATGAAAAGAAAGCAATGAATTCTCCGGTTGGTTGATTTACATATTTACAGCATCAGGATTTCACCTTTAAGCCTCAAAAATGGTAGTAAACTTTCTACATATCAATTAAATTAGAAGCTTGAGTGATACGGATCTTTTTTTTTTTCGTATCGTTTCAATTTAATACCCGAGAAAAATAATCAGAGTGTCTGCCATATGATGCCGTGCCGCTTTTTGAAAGATAAAATTTTGTTTGAAAAAATGTCGTTTATAAATTTTTGCATTGATTTCATTTGACATAATAAGGAAACGATAAAATGGTGAGGGCTGAAGAATCAATCATATCATTTAATGGATTGTTCTGATTCAATGCAAACAAATTAGCTCTCAAAAATTTTCATTAGTCTTACTACTTAATTTTCTTTAGTCTATTAATATTACTGGAAACCATAAAAACACGTTTGATTTTAAAACAAATCTTATGAAATTTCTATATAAGTTCTAAATGGTGGCTTTTTCTCTGTCTGCTATTACAGCTTATTAAGTCTCACAACTGACATTACTGATTTTTACTTAACAAATTTACAAACTTCAATCTATTTCTTGCACAATTTGCAGCCTCTTTGATTAAAGATTATATTTTCTTTCATCGACTTGAATATAAATTGATGAAAGATTATATAAACATTACGTTAATGAAAGCAAATTCATGCATTTTTTTCTTTTGAATAAAATTATAGGAATTTATAAATTACGAAAGAGAGATCTTTTATTTGGTTTGTTATTTGTTTGATGAATGAAATCTTTCAACTCTTAATTCTGTATTTTTTCATCATCAGTATTTGAACCCACCTTAATATTTTTATGTATGGGAAATGTACGAAAACAAGTTTATCTGGTAAAATGATTTATAATCAAAGCTATTTAAAGAGCACTTAACTACAGCAAATATTTAAAAGAAAAAAACTAAAATAAAAGGAATTTAAATTCAATTATAATATTAATATAATCTAAACTTAAATAAATTAAAAATTTATATTTCATTAGAAATGAGCATTTAAAATATAAATATGCAAAATACAGAAATCATCTAAAAATCTCTAATTTTTTATTAAAATATTAATATTGGATTGTAATTAATTTATGAACCTTATTTTAGTTGAATACAAAATTATAAATAAGCTGCCTATTTCCTCAGCTATGAACTGTATGCTCTATATTTACTACCATAATAGTGAAAAGTATAACAATATGTTATTATTCCAGATGAATATGATCATTTTGTTTTCGATTTTCTCGGGTGGCTTAAGGGTATTTTTAAGAAAATATTCCCCAACACAAACTATTTCTATTACAAGTTTTAAACAGAAAATATACCTCTAAAGTTAATTTTTCATTTCGAGAAAACAATCATTTGCAATTATTAATTTAAATTTAATAAAATGTTACACAAAAACATTATTTAAATGGATTAAAACACTGAGAGAGTTGATATATATATATATATATATATATATATTAACGAAATAGCACAATTATTTACACTGATAACTTAAATGTAAGATTTATAATTTAAAGTATAAGATAAAAGGAAAGACATAACTTCATTTACAAATCAATACTCATGATGTCAAAAAAGGGATATAGGAATAGGAATCGTGATCTCGCAAAAACTTCTTTTTTCACAGCCTCAATTGTAAAATTCAATTGTTCAATTTTTGTTTTAAAGAAAGGTGATTTTAAAATGTCTCTACAACCAGATTTAGAAAAATCCATGGCTTGACATGTTATCAGGAGACTTGAATCCAGATAAACGCAAATAAGTGTAGTGAATGCTGTAGGAGTTGCAAGAAGTGTCATTTCAAAGCTGTGAAATTGTTTCCAAGAAAGTAGGAATGTTAGTTGTCGACAAAGATGCCTAATCCGCACTCAAACATTCCAGTTGACAAGAGTACCTAGACTGATCAGAGGGCCAAGCAAGCACTTCTGTCTGAAGAGCAATATTTGGTAATCTGTAATGGTAGAAATAAAAAGGTTTTTTAGTTTGTAAAACTTTCAACAGTTTCTGTACTTTTGACGCACGTTTCGAAATGTTGCTTAAGGAGAGTTTAAACTGCTGGTATTTTTATTCTTCATTGGATGCCATATAATATAAAAACACTATTTTTATTAATTTATCAATCAGCTAAAAATATACATTTTATTTTTTAATGTTGACAGTCATGAAAAAAACAAATATTAATAAATGTTTTTCATTACATTTTGTTCCACGATTCATATATTATCTTAAAAAATTAAAAAAAATTATATATCGCGGATTCATGAATTTCACTCTAAGTTTATCTAAAATCTAATAATGTTAATTAAGTAATATGTTATTACTAATAATGTTAATTTTAACTAAATTACCCTAATAACTTAAAATAACTATTTTAATCACATTTTTGAACTATTCCAATGCATAAGCAAAACATTAATTAATGATAAAATTCATCAAACACATTAAAATTTTCTATTAAATCTATTTTAAAAAAACATTGATAAAACTAAATTTTCAGTTCAGCATAAAATAATAGCAGTCTAAGTTTGGAACAGAATTTGATGGATTCCACAGATTTTAGTTTTTGCAAAACACTACAAACATAGCTTTTAGATGAATTATTCCACAGTAAATATAGATTTAACAAGTTAAAAATAAAAAACCATGATATATGCTAGTATAATATGTGTAAGTACTAGAATATTTTTACCAAGCTTACTAGTATGAATTAAATTTTGAAGAAAAAATATATGAGAGATAATGTACTTCGCACAAACAATGACATTAAAATTCTACAATATAATCACAAATAACACTGAAGAATTATAAATGATTTTAAGAATTTACACAATCTCTATCATCAAAATTGATCATCCATTATAATGGCCTTTAAATGGTTTAAATTTTCTTTATTTTTATTCAATTAGCATAGCATTTCCAAAACTTTTTTTATAGATGGCGACAAATATTTCAAAACAAAACTCTGTGTTTACTAAATAAATAAAAAAAAACTTTATTAAAATAAAAATTACAATTTTTTTACTTTTGAAGCATAGAATATATAATGTTTTTACACTTCTATGAATAGTAAGTACAAAAAATAAAACAATTTACAAAAGAAAGGCTTCGAAAATTAAAAGTGACGTACATTAATGATGTTGTCAAGATTAAATTTTCAAATACTAAAATAAATGAAAAAGTCAATATCTAACCATACGCTTCAATTAATGCATTGTTACATTAATATTTTCTTCACTTTTTATTGCAAATTGTACAAGGAAATTCTCAACATTATGGACTTTCTTATATCATGTATCAAAACTAATGATTATTTTATTAATTTTTCTACAAAAAATATCACAAAAGAATATGAATACATAATTAATACACACAATTGTGCTCAATTAATAAACTTAAGAGTGAATAAATTAAAGCTGATCATTTTCTTCTAGTTTCAATAATGAAGATTTTCA
>JAPDSC010123726.1:875929-900567 GCA_026290005.1 Latrodectus geometricus | reverse complement strand
TTATCAATTCAAAATAAGATTTATTGTTACCAATATATGATCTACAAAATGTAACACTCCTAAGGGTCGCCAAAACTAGTCTGATATTGGCTGCTGTTATCAAACCAATTTTGGCAGCAAAGCTTGATCTAATATGGTCTGCCAAGTTTTTTCCTATTTTAGAAACCTCCACTAGTCCTATATAACGAAATGTAGACCATTCAATGTTGGCCCAATTTTAGTAGCCAATAATGTGCCAATTTTAATTCTTTTTATGCCTCATCATTCAATGACAGAGATGCCGTTAGTTGACGGGCTTAGGATAAAAAATGTTTGCTGCTTAACATTTGGAAACCAGTGTATACATATTTTGAAATGAAATATAAATACTTGAATGTAACATGATTAAATTTATCATAAATATAATATTTTTTTAATTTTTTAATTGATACATAAAACAGATGTGTATTTAAAGGTATGTATTTATGTAGATAAAACAGATGTGTATTTATTTTAACAAATGTAATGTACTCATTATAATTTATTCATAATTTAAATGCTTCTAAGGAACTGCAGTAAACATTAAAAAAGGATTTAATCTCTTTAACATTGCAGAAAGCAATTTGATTCAAACTATCCAAATTCATGGATATAATTACACCTATTTTTGAGGGTCACATTATATGCTCTATCATTAAACTTATTTTACCATTATTTTTAATGAAACTGTTTTATGAGTGATAATAAAGAAGGCTAAATTCATTATTAAATGTATATTTTTTTGTAATTCATTATAGATCATTAATTAATTCCACAAAATACTCTGATTAAAGGTTTTTTAACTTGCAGATTTTAATCTATCGTCAATGAAAATTTTAAATGAAACAATACACTTAATGAGTTTACTTAAATTACTCGTTTGTCAATATTTGTGGTACCTTATCCATTTTACAATAGAAAGTAAAATGGAACATATTACAATAGAATGTTATGTAATACTTTATATAAAAGAGAAAATTATTATATCTCACACAACACAAGATAATCATAATTTTTAATGTGAGGAAGGAATGCTTCACAAATTATGTGGAAAATTTACATTTTAAAACCAGACCAATAAAAAGTAAAATACCCCCGATACATTTTTATTTATTTTCAAAAAGCTATTCTTATTATTGAATATGAGTATTCTTATGAGATTTTTATAAAAATGCAATGAAGCGAACAAAAATTAAGAACCTATCTTTTTGCAAAACTTTCTTGAGCGGAATCTTATATTCAAGCATGTTCTTTCTTGTTTGAGTAACTTTCAACAACACCTACTATTAATAACAATGATGAATATCCAAATAATGACACTGCTGTTACAAAAGGGAAAATTAATTATGTAAGTAGTACAGGAGGGAAAGCAATAATTGATTCTCGATCTTGAATTTTCTTTTGTTTTACAAAATTTTCCCTATTTTTTAGAAGTTTTGAATTAGCTTTTATAACACCTGATAGATCAGATGTTTTTCATAAAATAAACACTTCCTACATAAACTCCGTGTTTATAACAATAGTTGCTTCTCTTCAAATGAGTTTCTTAAATGATCTTTGAGAAATTTCCTTTTGAATAGATCTCCAATTTTTGCATAAGAAGCTCATTTCTCTGAAAAGCAGCAACCCTATACCAAGCTCGTTTCTCCGTTACCATAGCAACGTGTTTTGGAAAAACTAATACATTTTCCAAAATGGCGGATTTTTAGCAGATAAACAATCGCTCTATCAATTGCTTTATTTGTCTTTACACAAAATTTACATTTTTCACAATTTTTAAAAAATAAAATAATTTTTAATTCGATTCAGTTTTAGTCATTGGCAATGCGGACAATGAATATGTTAATTGTTATATTTGAAAGTTTAGATTATGCATGCTTGGATACCCGCATTTAAAACTAATTTATTTTTTCATTTCAGTTGATCAAATCTATAATAAATTATTCAAAATAGTTCAAATATTTTTTCCGCATGGGAGCATATTTATCAAAAGAAAGTTATTGTTAACTAAATATTTTTCTCGTATCAATTTTAAAGAAATTTAAAATGTTTTTGTGATATATTTTATTTATCGTAAAATATTATCGTAAAAAAACAATTATATTCAGTTAAATATCATAAAACAACAGTTATATATTAGAGAGTTTTCTAGTGAAATGCTTGCTGCATAATTAATTTATTTTATAAAAGTTAATTTACTCAAAACTCTACTAATCATGAATAATTTCTGGATTTTTAACTCAAAATATAGTTTAACACACTTTATCAAAAATTTGCGACTAACATGGTGATTAATTACATAGCATCCATTAGCTCGATTTGAAAGAGTTTTAAGCATTTTTTTCTTTCTGTTTGATCTCTTATTTAAACAAATAACGTGTTTCCTTTTTTAAAACTTATCAATAACTAAGAACTGAAGTATCTTAAAAAGATTTTTTAATTCTTTTAATTTAAATGCATTTTTTGTATTTTAGCATCATGAAAACATTATTAAAAACACGTTTTCATTTAAAACTCAAATTCTGAAAATAATTTCATTTGGAGTAGAAAAAAATTATTTATTCAAAATAGAAATATCTTATATGAAAAATAAATCTTCAAAGATTTGGGGCATGGGATCGGTTTATCTAGAATTGCAAAATATACCCTATATATTTTCGCTTATTTTTACTTAATAATTGAACGATTGATGCTAAATTTTCACGAAAACAACATACAGAAAAAAAAGTTTTGACTGCTCTAAAAAGAAAACACTGAATACACCATACGTTCAAATATAATTTTTATCGTATTTAAAAATAGTTGTTTCTCGTATTACAGCATGTTCTTCAGAATAATTCATTCATCATGCAATTGTAATTTTTTTCAGATTTACCGGCATAATTTCAAAACATAATGGAAAAAAGTATCTGATAATTCATTTGATGGTAAAGATGAGACAAATGTGATAAAAACTAAAAATGTTTTGGAGCAATTAAACTGAATTACATTTATTCGCTTGTAATGTTAACAAATGTGTTTCTCCTTTATTTTTAATTACATCCTAATAGTTTCAATTTTTCTTTCCACAAAATAAATGGTGAATAAATAGATCTAAACAATAGTTCTTTATGTAAACTGCTATAAGTTCCAATAGAAAAAAAAGTTTTTAATCTTTCATTGAATAAGCCTGCTTTTTCTTTATATCAATGAAATGAATTCATGTAAAGTCATATTTATTATTGATTTCAAACAGTATAAAAATAAAATGCACTATAATAGGTATTTTAACCCAGGACACCATTTCAAATTATTCAAGAAATTATAACTTGGCTAAGGAGTTGGAAAAGAAGAAATAAAAATAGGTTTTTTTAAGTTATTGTAATAAATTATCGTAATCATTTTAAAAAGAATATAATTACTTGAAAATTGAGTTATAAAATAAAGTTTATGTCAAAACTAATTTTGGTATTGAATTTTTTCCAATTTTTCTACCAGAGCTGTATTGTTATATAAAAAAATCTTAAACTTGTATATATTTAGTATATTTATATAATTTGAGAGCATATTTTGAGCTGTATTTTGAGCATATCTTATATCTTTAGGTTAGAATATATTTTTGTAAGAGAATAAGAATATGAAAAATGCAACTTTTTCATGAGAATTAGAAATGAAACATGTGTAAAATGAAATACATAAAAATCAAAATTATGTGAATATTCTGGCATTGAATTTTCTAGCAAAAATTCGTTTTGCGCTTTCCAATTGGCTTTCCATGAGTAGACTAGCGCAATACGTTAACGTATCGCGTTTGTCTACTCATGAGAAATGATACACTCTTTTATTCTAAAGTATAAATTTTCGAGATTATTTCAGTTTTATTTCTAGGTCTACTACATTTAAAGAGTATTCTAAGCCATATGTTCTGGAAACCAAAAAAATTGAAATAATTAACTAATAAGTCACGTGATATTTTCAATCACGTGATTCAGTGACGTGTAACCCTTATGGAATCAAACGTTATTTCTTTTGAAAATCATCCTGGAATGGCTTGTATTAAAACACTAAAGTATAAACCACAAAATTTGAGTTTAAATTAGTATTATTAAAGTTATATAAATTTTTTCTATTGTTTTAGAACCAAATATGTAACTTCTTTTACATTAGAAGTTTCATATTTACGAATAGTTTTATTTAAACAATTAAAATGAGTCAAACAATTTATTTATGCAGTAAAGGATTCATGAATAGGTATCTTTCAATAATTTTGCTTACGAAAAATACAAATTTTTTATCATAAAAGTTTAAAATAATCTAATTTACAGATTCCCTATTTAAACTTAATGATTACTTATTCTACAAAACAAACATTTACCATTTACGCTTCAGCTCTTTAATTACAGTCTCCACATAATCCAAAGAAAAAGAGCTTTTAATTACATTTCTATATATTTTCATTTCCCCAAGAGAAAGAGATTGAGAGAAAATACTGGTAAATGAATAGAACTGAGTTTGGAATTGTTGAAGAAAGAATTATATTATTATGAATATTTAAATAACATGAAGATTTGTAAATCATAAGTTTTAAAGCATTCAATATCATTCCCGGGAAATATTTCACAAAAGAAATTTATATCTTCCTCTTGCAGAATTTACTCAGAGCTTGCTTGCGTGGGAGGAAAATATGACTTTTGTCGAAAATTAAACCAGAATTAAAGGAACATTACGTGGAGAGTAAAATTTGAAAATATTTTAAGTAAATAAGTTGTTTCAATAGCTAGCTGTTTCTTAAAATATAAATATGCTGAAGATTCAGTTGAAATTTCAAAGAGAAAATACTTAGATGTCTATTTGAAAATTATTAAAAACGATAGATGATAAGGCTATTTAAGTCTCTTAAGAAAAAAAGCAAAATATAAGGAGAATTATAATGCAGAAAACAGTAACACACACACAGAATCCAAATTCAATGCATGGTAATTATTGAATATAATTTTATAATCCTTATGTTTTACATATTTTTTTTAATTTTTGAGATTTATCAAATGAAACAAATTATCAGTTAGTTTAAAGATAGTTAAACAATGCATTTTTAATATTAAGATTTTCTCCCTAATTTTTTTTCTCTTAGGAATGTTTTCTTTTCTGTGCTATAAGAGGTGAATTATATAAGCACTGATAGTATCTTACATAGTGGGTCATTCAGTGAGTACACCATCACAGTTCCAAAAGTGGCTAGACATTGAGATCACAATCTGTTTTACGTGGCTCATTCATCATTAGTGGATTTTTATTTTTGGTGTAGAGAATCCGTCATCCTTCTATAGCGAAAACTACATCTTTCCTAATCAATCCACTGCGGTCTTTTTCTGTGTAAATGTTATCATTATCCAAATTTATCCTAAACAAATGAAAAAAAAATTATTTATGCACATCCTTTTATAATCCAGAGGTACCAAGACCAATAAGTCTTATGAGAATGCATGGACTGTATGTCGTTCAAAGCATTTTCCCTGACACTTGTCTCATAACATTTTGTACATTGAATTTTTTTACTGATACTTTATTTGTGAAAGATTGTTTTTAAAAAAAGTAATTTTTATATAATTTATTTATAGTTTTAAAGTACTCTCTTAAGCATTTCGGGTAGAATTCCTCTCAAACTGAGTGAATTTGCATTCTTTTGTTTCTTAAAACACAACCAATTTTAAATAATTAAAATCAACTCTTAAGGATTTAATCCAATCTGAATAGAATCGAGTTTTTTTTTCTTTTTCGTTTAAATATCAATATTTATTTAAGATCAAACGAGTTAGGTGCAAATATGACACTCTTAAAGTGATAGAAAACACTCGATTTTTTAAGAATTCAGATTTAGTTTTTACTATTTGTTGTTACTGTAGGTACAGAACAGTCACGATGGCTTGAAATATTCTTTATATTTTTTTATAAATATATATTTATTTACATTTGTATAATGGCAAATATTGAAAAAATGTTTACATTGATGGAGATTTGAAAATAAGTTTTAACAATAAGTTTTAAAATAATAATAAAGTTTAAAAATTATTTTAACATTTGTAACACACTTAATTTTAAATCCACAGCGTAATGTACCGGAACCTCAGGTATATATCGAGATGACTTTTACAAACTCGGCTTATGAGGTACATATAATTAGAAAATTTACTCTATGCTTCCCCCATAGATATTTATTATGATAAAAGAAACAAAAAGTATAAATTTTCATTTGGGATACATAACTAGATTTTCTCTATGCCTTTTATATCTATATACAGTATATTTAAATCTTTGTATTACGAAAAGTATTATTATAGCCGAATATTATATTATAGAAACTGATATTTTCTCGCCATTGAAACAGTATAATAATAAGAGCAGTGTGTTAAATCGTTATGAGGCCTGTTGCCAGCTATCTTATGAAATATGTAGCAAACCTCTCCTGTGAACAATTTGGGTTGGGTTCATCAGTTCGAGAGTTTGAATTCCACCTTGGGGTGGACGTTTGAAGTGTTTCGGAATCTACATTAAACCATAATTCCCGGTCTAATTGGCCCTGATGTGCAGAAAATGACCGTTGAGCGTCAAACAAACAAAATCAACTCCAATAAACAATCTGAACCTCTGATGTAAATATAACTCATACATGAAAGTATCAACATTTAGTTGAGATTTTTTAAAGTGATAATCATTTTAACACAATGTGCTTAAACTATTAGAATCTTACTTGCTTATAAAATAATGGCTTTTGAAGTTTGCAACATTTTTACAAAATCTAAAAATTCGTTATAAAGATGTTATTTTTTTTTATTTATTTTAGAATTAGGAACAAACACAAATGAAGTGTATATTTTCTGCTATCAGCATAAAAAGTGGTGAAACAGAAATTCAGGTTATTTAGCAAATTTTTAAAGGAGAAGTCATTATGAATTCCTTTCAGATTAACGAGTGGTAAGCGACTAATAAAATATTAATAACTGCTTATACTATTAAGACTAAAAGTTAAACGGACTAAAAATAAAAATATTTATCATTATGATGCTTGTTAAGAAAACATTTGATATATAGCCTGTAAATTTTGGAGATTATAAGTAACTATGGCAGAGCGCAGCAGTTATAACATTAAACTTTTAATTAAGCTCTTGTCTTCATCATGTTCTAAGCCAATCATCTACTTGGAAGGTACATAATTACAATATATTTGTGATACAGGGGCATTATATTCAAAAATTATGATCAGTTTGTTTAAATACGTATTTTAAAAATACGCATTGCAACTATAATTTTTATTTTCAAAATTTTCATTTTTGCTTTTCATATCCTAAGTGGCTACTTGTACTTGCGAAATACCTTAGTGGCTACATGTACAGTAACATGCAGATAAATTTTCGATAGTATTTTAATGGAAGATAGAGGCAATTTTACGAAAGAAACCAAAGCCGATAGCTAGTTTCTTTTCTTTCGATATTAATTTACATAAAATTAATAATCATTATTTAGAATTTTTTCAGAAGATAAATAACTACATGAATCTAATTCCATTATTTTCCAAAACAGATACACCTAGGTACGCTTCATTTAATAATTGGCTTATTAAAAAGAATTCAAAAACAGAAGTGTTTTGATTCACTCCAATAATTGACATACATTAAACATCTGTATGTAGTATTTCTGATAAAATATTTTCTTAAAAGAAACTAAATGCATTATATTGGTATTCAATGAAATAATAGCATTGCGTTCAAGTCAATTATACTCACAAAGCTTACTCACATTTAGGAGGATAATATATCATTTTAGCAAAACATATTTTAAGTCAACAATTGCTTTTATTAATTCTCAACACCTATGTAAACCATTCTTAGCAGTTGTTTATTTTTCAGTAAAGCTAATTTATTTCATGTATCGTAAAACCACAAAAGAAATTGTAATTGCGAGTGATACAATTTTTAGATCTGAATCAACCTTTATATCTATGTTTTCAGTAGAAAAATCATATAAACTTCTCAATAATCTGGGACAGTTTTTGCAAATAATATAGTAATGGTTTCAGTGAAGAGAAAATTAGTTTAATTATTTGGCTGAGCAAATATTTTTAAAATATCTAAGTCATTTCTAAAGTTTGAGTTTATAAAAACTTATAGAATTAGAACAATTACCATTCTTTAAGAATTTCATAATATGATACTTTGCAACAATTTATGTTGAATATTTGTATTATAAAGAATAAAAAAGAAAAGGTGGTTAGAAAATGTCATTATTAGTATGAAAGCGCTGGAAATTCTCCGAAATTCATAATGGTTGTTGATTAAAGAAAAAGTAACATAACAATGACGTTGTCACTTAGATTTAAGGAATCCCGAAAAGTAATTAAACTGTATTCATGAACAATCCACTATTTTCTACTCCAGAGAAAAACTTTATAATTAGGTGACTATATTACTGTAACTTCGATAAGATTTTACATACTAATAAACAAATTAAGACTTATCAATTCAATCGTAGCGGCATTTAGGTACTTTGACATTGCATTTATTTCATCTCTTTTCCTCCTACATTTTATATCATCAAATTATAGCAATTACTGATATTTCCTTATGAAATTATATGACTAAGCACATAAAAATTAATTCTGCATGTGTTATTTTATCTGAAATAAGAATTATATTATAGATAATCAATACATACACTTTCACACCGTGTAGTGGACCAACCAACGGCCTAATTCTGTAATAAGATTCTTTAGAATCCTTCACGTGTAACTGCGTCTCAGAAGGAGTTTTCGTAGATGATAGATATACATTAATGTCTAGTAAAGAAGGAAATTCGGAAATCTCCTAGACACCCACTTCGAGAGATGTACGCGCAGGAAGCTAAATCACAATATTAAAAGCGTCGGAATTGAATCCAGGATCGTCAACTCCAAAAACTCACTACCTCTAAGCCAAGGAGATATCAAAAGGTCATTTCTTGAAGTAAACTTGACAGAAATCCTTATTCAATAGTTTCTTACCTCATGATAGAAGGTAAGAACAAAGTTTCATTTTTCTGACAATCAAATTAAAGAGCATGTCAAAAAATAATCCTTCCTTGTAGCAATTTGCATTTTTCCACTCAATAAATTAAAAAAGAAATCAAACTGTTACAATACCAAATTTACATATGAAACTGAAATAATTCTTAAAATCCTTTTTAAAAAAACGGATTTAATTAGGGAAAAATTTAATGTGAAGGACTACATAATGACCGAAATAATTGTTGAAAGAGAAATGCAGCTGTAGGTATGGAGAACACTAGTATTGTAAATATGTCAAAGAAATAAACACTTGAAAGAATTTAAATTTTTATGCGAAAAAACACCTCAGGAGAAGAAACGTGAATGAACAAATGGTGACAACGTCTCCTTCAAATACGAAAACTGCATTGTAATTGAAAAGAGAATAATGGGTGATTCAAGGAATCGATGACGGTTATAACAATCAAAAATCGATAGTGGTAAGAATTTTTCAATTTTAGTTCTTAAGAATACAATGGTTTTTAACGAATACACACACATATATTTAAAGAAATTATTGAAGTATTTTAGAATATCATCTAATTATTCTTTCGTATTGTTCATATATAACAAATAGTTTGGAGTTACATTTATAACAATTTTCTAATGGATGTAGTTTAAGAAATCTTTGAGGTAAAGAAATTTTCAGTAAAAATAATTATCATTTTACAAATTTCGACTATTTCATTTATAATACATGTATGTGTCTCAGAAAGAAAGTACATTCATACACATTTAAATGTAAAACTCAACTTTAAATTAAATGTAAAATTCAATGTAAAACAAAAATATTATAGCTGATTATAGAAATTTCTATTTAAATATTATATTCTATTTAAAATTATAGCCAGTTGTTTCAGTTCAAAGTATATATTTGAGAAATTTTCTGAACTGAATTTTTCGTTCATTAGAATAATCAAATGTAATCATTAGAATTATAAATGCATTATGGAAAGTAATTTTATCTTGACCAATTGTAATTCTTAAAATGAATATTCATGAGATTTGAAAGTATAACTTTAAAACTATTTAAATATTATTTTGTTTTTCATAAATAATCTTAAACTGCCATCATAGACATTTATTTTTGTTTGAAAAAAATATTTTAAATTACTTAAATTTTTATTTTGAAATTCATTTTTAATTTAGAAAACGAATATTCTTATAAAAAATGAGAAATTAAATTTTTTTTTCATCCTTTCCAATATTCCTTAATACTTTTAATTTTCATTTCAGTTTTCCATGTTTTCTTTAAATATCAGAAAAATTGTAATTACACTTCAATATTTGAGGTGTAAACTTATAATGAAATAAATTGGTTTATAAAACTATTTTATTTTTTAATTACAAACAGTAGGATATTAATAAATATCATGAAATTATTATTAATAACAAAATATGTGTCAAAATGCGTGTATGTTATTTTATATTTGAAAAAGTGTGAATATAATATTATTATATAGAACAATTCAAACTCTGTTTATTTTTTAAATCAAAACTGGGTGTTATTTTGCAAAGTTTCAAAGATAATCAATATCAGCTATATAATTTCACTATGAGTTATTTTTCAAATCCTATGCAACTAACTACGGAATAAATAATAAAGGATGACGCTTATATAGCCTCATTTATAAGAGGCTTGTTCATTTTTAAGGATTCTAGCTAGAGATTTCTCGATCTCTATTAAATTTTGATTACTTATATGTATTTATTTTTTCTACAAGTACACTTGTGTAATGAAATGAAAAGCCTTCAAATGCAGTTTTCTTATCATTTTTCGATTATGAGGAGCTTTGATGGGGGATGAGAACGCTAGGTAAAGAAAGCAGAAAACGCTGGAAGCGATTTCTGAACATCCTTCAAAAGGGATGGACTATGGGCTACAAAACAGACAAAGCCATGTAAGCTTTTGTGACGTCAGCGCTTGCCAGTTTTCAACCGCTTCATTTAAAAGCAGTGACAATCTGTTGTAGCAAATTAATTAAGAATTTCACTAAGTTAACTTAATTTGTTGATTAAAAAGGGTGTTTCAATTTGTTTTTAAAAAATTTTATAAAAGCTGATAAGCTGAGTTTTAAATGTAAAATATATGCAATCACTTAAAATTATATGTATTTTAAGTATGCATATAAACGCAGTATCTAAAATGTAATATCTGTATTTCTGACTGTTATGCTATATAAATTCATATTCTACTAAAGATTTTTTTCTAAGCCATCATTAGTTGTTTCCATCATATCAGGATTTTAAAAGACAGTTATTATCTTAATTAATAATTTAATAATTTATTTTCATTTTATATGCACTTATTTTATAATTGTAAGCAAAGTTACAAAGTGTTATTCATTTCTTGTGCTCTTGCTCTATTGATGTTATCCCTTAGTGGGTAGTTCTCCTTTTTAGTTATATTTTTGAAATAAATCAACCATATTTAATTGTTTTTGTTGCAAAACATACATCCTTAAATCTGATATTACTTTTAAGATAATACATTAAAATGAAAATAATACATTAAAAATGGATAAAATAATACATTTCACAATAAAAATTTGTTTGAAAATGGAAAATACATATTTTAAAATAATTATGAACTTAAAATAAAAAAATAGTTGTTCGCTACAATGAAAAATTATTTATCAAAATTTTAATTCAGTAGCATTTAAAACGGTTAAATAAATAAAAAATAGTTAAAAAAAATATTTTGTCATATTATAAATAATTAATTAATTTTAACTCTGGGGGAAACAAAAGTCTGCATCCAATTAGACCGAAAATAAGCGATTTTACAATAGTACTGACACAATTCCTCATTGTCACAAAAACACATTACGATACTTAAATAACTTTTAATCTCCGACATGCACAAATATTAATTAAAATTATATTGTTTTATATTTCAATATCTTTGCACTGTGCACTCTTCAATTGGAAAACAATTACACATAATACAAAGAATTATTCTTTGAGCAATTTTCAATCTGTGCTCAAATATAAATTATTTAAATTTGATGTAAATTAAAACCTGTTTACATGATTAACGCAAACACATTAAGCATATATTGATGTAAATATCTGCATGTTAAAATTTTTTCAAGAGCTTTTATTCATTCGAAATAATTTTCAAATGGAACAATTATTTCAAAATCATTCGTAGCTATTAATCCTTCTAGTAGTGAAATAAATCTATTCTTTAAAAAATTAATATAAAAAAAGACTCATGAGTTTTTCCATTAATAATGGAAAAGAAGCTTCATTTCAACCACCTTGTAATATGAAATTCTCGCGTTTTTTTTAATATTATATTTTAAAACTTCTCCCAATGTTAAAAATGAGGATTTTTAGTTGTATTGAACAAATGTTTTTTAAAGGTCTTATTTATAGAAGGAATAATATATCTAATTACAAAACCAATAAATTAAAAATAAATAGGCAAAATCTTTGGAACATATGTATAGGTTTATAAATACATTTTATAAGGATTCTTTATGCAAATAACAGATGAAACTCTACTAATTTAAAACTTGCGCTTAAAGAAGCTTTTATTATCAAAAACAATAAAGTTTTATCAACAATTCAAATTTTAGGAATTATTTGGTTTTCTCTCAAATTACAAACTTACTGACGTGCACCAAGCAATAACTCTTAATTTGAATGCGTTCACAGATTTCTTTTAAGCAATAAAATCAAATATTCATCTTTCAAGGAGTTTCAAATATTCAGACAGCAATAACATGTTTTAAAATGCATTTTATATTTCCTTAAAATTCAAATATATTTTATACAAACCTTTTTAAAAATAAAAAAGCGAATTTAGTGACTATAGCATATATGCAGGATAGAAATTCAAATAAAGCGTTTCATTTTGCAAGTATTAGATAATTAAGATTTTTTAATATGTTAACATTCCTCTTTTTCATGTATACATTTCTTTTTGTCCATTTGTTTGGGCTCAGGAAAATATAACTTTCATATGTTTATCTTTTATTTAAATGGATAATTTAAAATATAAATTGCCATAAGATAAATGTAAATTACACACAAAACTTTCTTTGTTTTATATATAAAACATTTCAAATATTAAACACAAGGATAAAATTTTAAGAATTTATTGACATAAATATACTCGATATAAATAAAGAAGTCAAATCTCTGACATCAAAGCTGAGATTTTTTCCATGAACATACAATCCTACCTTATCCCTCTTCGTGAGCAAATACTTTTCTAAAATTTTCAATGCTTTGTAAATTTTTTATCCGCAGGCTTGTTTTACAGCATAATATTTTTCTTTATGTTTTCTTCTTCCACAAAAAGAAACAAAAGGATATAAAAAAATTACATTTCAAAGGATATTTTATCATGTGTGTTTACTTTATCCAACGAGTTATTTAAAAATAATGTGATATAGTCATGAAAAGTCTTTAATTCATAAATGCATTTCACACACCAGCATATTGGTTCTCTCTGTACTTTTTGTTATCCTAAAAAGTAAATCTCTTTTCTATTAAAATTTAAAAAAAAGAATTTAAAAATATAAATTTAGACAAAATAAATATTTGAATATTACATTTTAATTATTTCTTTATTTTGCAAGTTAGTTTAAAAGCAGATATCTAACTAAAATATGTGTTTAAAGTTTTCTTACAAACTGAAATTTTTATAATAAACTATCAGCACATTTTCCTTTGTTTAAAATTTTGTATTTATTGAGATTTTAATAGATATTTGCAAAAATTGTATTTTAAAGTCATTTATACGAAATAATAATTTAGAAGAATATTTTTATTTAAAATTACTTTGAATGTGTTTTTGATATTTTATATGTATATAATATCATAATAATCTATGATGAATATTGAAATACGAAATTAATTGTGACTTATCTCATTATATGTTAACAATGTGTGTTAATCGTATTTTCTTTTTTTTATAATATAACAGTTCACTATTTTACTGTAACAATTTTAAGAGACGAATTACTTGTATTTATAGGAAACTTTATTTTCTAATGGCAGGCACCCTTGACCAAGTAAGTAACATTTGCCCATTTGCTGCAACAAAGCCGGAAGCTGCTACTCATTTTATCGTTACCTGTGGACCAAGTCATGGAGGTACGAGTAGCATCGCCCACGCCACACCACCACAAAAACCCGTTTATAGGGCGTCCAAATTCATCCATCATCTGAGGAAAGGACAAGAAACACAGAGAGAGAAAGTACATCCATGCCCGAGCCGGGATTCGAACCCAGGTCCTCCCCATCCGCAGTCAGTTACGTTACCCACTAGACAGGTTGGGTGGCATTTATATGAAACTCATCATACGAATTTGATTCCAAAAACTCTAGAAAGAGTATATATAAAGTAAATTTCAAACAATAAAAACTTTTTAGAAATTGAGAGAAAGTTCGTATATTTTTAAGTTTCAGTGATGCATAAGCAGGAAATTAAAATTTATGATTTAAAGTTTATTTTTCTTCGAAAACTTTTTAAACAAAAACAACTTTCAGAGACTTGCTGAGCCAAATTTAAATCTAATCCAGTTTACATTACATACTATAATATTGGAAACCATGGCTTTTGAAGTTTTAAAATATGAAATTACAAATAGATTTTTTTTTGTCCAATTAAACGTGTCGAATGCGCAAATTAGTGTTCTAGATAGTTCCTTAAATGTTTAATTAATTCGATACATGAAGAGCGTGTTTTCCATGAAACAGTTCATTTAGTTTGACAAGTGAAAGTGCTGGTAAATATGAACAAAAAAAATTACTCCAGAAATCAAATTTATAAAAAAACAATGCTAAAAATGGCAAGTTGAATTGTTAGCGTCCTAAAAATCATTACTAAAAGGGATCAAAATCACAATAGAAATAGAACTCGAGTCAAGTATCTGGCTGATGAGGCCGTTCATCTCATCAAATGAAATATAGGACAGAAATGTTCTAAGCAAAATAACCAAATATGAAAAAAAAATCATCTCCAGAACTTGAAGAGGATAATATATAATTTCTCAATTGATTACAATTGCTTAAAGCTAAATTTTAATCAACGTTGCAACCTTGCCTTTCAGCCTATTGAAAGTACTCCTTTATGTTAAGTCACTCAGATAATTTTTTAAAAGTTATTAATAAGCTTTTTATCTCATATGGGAAGTATATTTAAAGAATTTTCAAAATAATAATGTCAGTTGTTCTTTTCGCATTCCAATTAATATTCTTTAACAATTTGAAGGTATTCTAAACTGCATTATTTATTAATATTCTATACATTTTATTATTTTTTAAATTTTTATGATTCTTATTGCTGAAATTCAATGAGAGTCAAATACATTAATGCACGAAAATATATTAACTCTTCTTTGGGAACTTATATGAATTCTATCTTTATTTAAATAATGAATAATTAAATCAGTTGATTTGTTGGATCATATATACTTAATTAAAGCCATCAACATAATAATTATGAAAAATATTCAGTTATAAAAATTTTTATTCGAAATTTTCAGACACAAAATAAAAATTCTGATCTCCATATTCATTTGTATCATAAATGAATGAAATATTTCTTTTTGATAGATAAATTATGATAATTACTCTGCTGAACTTTTACTGCAAGTAATGCATGTAATTTTGATTGGAAATATAAATACATATTTAGTCTTTATCGAATGCGTATATGGCATCATATTCTCTTTATCTTTTACAATATATTCCTATTCGTAAGCAAATTTATTAACTGTTCATACGATGTAGTTATGTATATTATTTAGAAATATACAAAATAATTGAGATTATTTTGTAATTGATTATATTCAAAATTTCTGCTTATATCAATCTTATATAATCATGCAAATTAATTTGCGTTTACGCGATGAAAATTTTATAAAAATTTCAAACAATTATAAGTTGCTTAATTTGATACGAAAATTTTAACTTTTAATAATAAATATATATGAACTTGTGAATAAAATTATATTCTATATTACTATGCAGGATTAAGCAAAAAAAAGTATTTTGGATAGTATCATGTAAAGTTAATGTAGAAAATCTTGTATGACTAATATCGTTAATAACTAAAGTAAAATATCATGTATAACTAATTTAGAATTAGTCTCCACTATTTTCATTTAGTTTAAAACATTTTTCCATATGAAAATGTACAACGAATGGTTGAAAATATAGAAGTGGTTCATATGGTGTGTGCTATGTGTTCCCATTAATTACAATACTTTGCAAAAACAATTAATTTGAAAACAATTTTAATAAAGTTACAATACTCTACAAAGGACTTACTAATATCTAGTAGTTGGATCGCAACCTTCGGAATAAAGTATTTTCATTTGATCTTACTAACTCTTGTTGAATGGTGGAGCCGCGCTTTAGAAATATCTGTTGTAACACGCGTGTACAACATCTCATCAAATAAAATTTTCCTTCAAAAAGTGAAAACCTTGGAAAACAGAGTTATGACAGCAGTTTTCGGTTATTAGGCTATCATCAATTTGATGTAAAATATTTTTCACATTTCAGAGAAAGATCTTTTCCAAGAATAACAAATTGATGTCATTATACTTCACCTGGCAGTAAAGTGACAGAAAAGATATGATACCAAATAGAAAAGATATGATAAGTTCGAAAAAATACATACCAAGTTCGATAGTAGAAATTCTTTAACAGCAGAAGAAAGATTTTGCGCATCTGTTTATGCATACAAGTTTTTCGGAATGAATGCTTGGAAATTTTCCAGGTTTTCTCTCATGAGAACAGAAACAAATTTTTTGAAAAATATATCTGGATGACAGATGTACATAACCTTATAATAGTTTTCAAATGTTTGATTATCCATTATGTGATGTCAAGTTTTAAGTCACTGTAGATGGGATGTCAAAAGAGAAATTCACTTCTGAGTTCAAACTTCACCAGTAAATTTTGCTCTAATATCTTTCCCCATCAGGATGGATATAATTATAACAATTTGTTCCTGATGTCCAAGTAAAAACAAATTCTAGAAAGTTTTTAATTATGAAAGTTAAAAAAAATTCTTTAAAACAGTGTTTAATCATTGTAGTTCCATAAATTAGTTTTCAACTATCAGAAATTTCTAATTTTTTAAAAATGATAAAATCTTTCATAACCTTATTGTTGTTGTCGTGTGCAGGTAGGCTGGCAATATGGGGTGCGCTGCTCCACTTTTCTAACTGAACCACATTTGGTGTGGAGTCCGACTTCCTCAGTACACACATGCCATAGGTACCCGTTTATAGGGTAGACAACCATTCACACAAACACAAAGAAAGGACAAAGACAAGAAAGAAAAAGTACATCCATGCCCGAGCCAGGATTCGAACCCAGGTCCCACCCATCTGTAGTCACGTACGCTAAGCACTAGACAACGTTATTGTTGAAAGAATCATTAAATTGGCAATCATTAAATATAACTTAAGTCTTTTAAAATTATAAATATATATATAAAAAAACTTAATCGGTAAAAAATAATTATTTATATTTTTGTGTGAATATTTCACTATATGTTTTATTATGTTATGTATTTTTCCTGTGAATATTTTAAATAAAAATTTCAAACAAGAATACAACTTTTATTTGAGTTCAAGCTGAATATAAATTGATTTCTTTAATCAATTTCTTAACTCAGAACTACTATTCTTTAAGGATAATCGCATCGTTGGTTGTAAATTCTGCGATCAAGTTTTAACTCTGCGTTTCATGTAGAATTATCCAATAAGGACATTTATACTGATTCCAATTTTCAGTTATTCTAATAATAATTTGACGAAAATTAATAACTGATAAGTTCAACACGGAATGTCTGAAATTTCCTCCAATGCTATTTTCTAAGAACGCAATCCTAAATCACCTTTAAGGATTCTCACGAGAATCTTTTCATATCTAGCATAATTGAAAGACAGCCTTAATTGAGCATTTATAAGCTGGAATAAGCTGGATTCCTTACATATTTGACTGATGAACATACTGAATTTTGATTGCTCCAATTGTGATGAGAAATGCCTTCAACAAACATAATGTGCAGTCTTCTATGGCACTTATTTTACATTCACATTATAATTAGCATAATAAAGTTCTTTTTCTTTCAAGAATTTTTTATTTTATTTTATTTTTTATGTAAATTTCCTAATTTTTTTCATTTGAAATTTTAATCTCTTATATGAATTTTCCTTTAATTCAGTGAATTTAATTCTTGCGAATTTTCATTTAATTCTTACAAATCCTTTTTGCTATTCTAATTTCAAAGTTGATCAGTGTATTTCCATTAAAATGAAAAATTATTTATCGCAAAGATATTAAAATAGCCACGTTTGTCATGATGACATTTTGTTTCCAAAAACATCTGTTTTTTTTTTTTTTTTTTTTTTATTTTTTTTTATTTTTTTTTTTAAGGACAACACGTCATGGAAATACCTATTTATTTAATTTAAAATTAGAAATACACAGTTCCACCGAGGAAATGGCGAGGATGAGAGACAATGAACAAAAATTTGCAAAAATTATTGCAAGAAATATTCAGCCCAATATTTGGATGACCTCTACAAAAATTTGTTATTAATGTACACAAACCTAATTATTAACACCTTGTTATTAATGTACACAAACCTAATTATTAACAACTTGTTATTAATGTACACACACCAATGAAATTTTTAGATAATTTCATAAAATCCACTCATGATCTGTTGCTGGAAACACAATCTTAGCATTCTTTCATTGTCTGAGAAAATTTTTTAAATCACATTATTTTTTTTTGTTAAAATTATTTGAATTTTTTATAAAAGATGCATGTTCGAATCTTTTTTTCACATCATTTCCAATTCAGTATAAAGAAGTGTATATGATAAATATTCATTTATTTTCTCAAAAAATATCAAACAGTAAAGACCTGAACGTTTCGGGACAAATTTCATAGATAATTTTAAATACATGATACATTTTTAGTGGAACATTTTTATTGATGATGACTCATAATTACATGTACGTTATATGCTTTCTAGAATTTAAGTCGCTCACAAAATTTTGCTTGAATTGAATTAATCATATACTCATATACAATATATAATGCAGCATGTAACAGAATATCTGGAGGACAACTTAAAAAACACTTATTTTTAATTTTGTAATTAAAGGAAACTATCTATTTACGTACACCGGTTCTCAATCATATTAAATATTCCTATATTTTTTTATTCAATGGATTTCCGGAAACTGTTAATTAAAGACATTCAATACTTCAGCTCTTTTTCTTCCTCTTTAGACAGATTTATTTTCTTTCAACAGAAATTCTAGATTTTAAGCAGAACAACAGTATAAAAATAAATAGAAGATTAAATATAAGATTTTAATATGTGAAACTCTAGCTTATGAAAAATTATGAAATGTGAGCTATTCACATATCTTTAAATTAACTTTCGAAACTTAATTAGATGGAAGTTATTCAAAATTAGAATACATTTCTGGCGAAATTGCTTATGCTTCATGTAAAGAGGGCATCAGAAGAGAAATGTATTCAAGGAGCATAATATCATTATAACTCCTAAAATGTTTTATCGACTTGGAAGTGTTTACTTATAAATTTATGAAGACGGTAAATACTAAGTTCCTTTGTCGATTATACTTCTAGTCTGTCAAGAGTTTTAGTGATATTTCTTTCTACTTAAGCCAATTAAATACACCTTAAGGCAACTTTATCTTTTCTTACTATTTTTCTATTGTGGAAATAAGAATTAAAACCTAACATGAACCCAAAAATGTGATATGTTAAAACAGAAAATTAATTTTATTTTGGCTGAATAAAACACAATCAATTTTTATAAATTTTAATTGATATCAAAAATTTTAATAAGGACAATTACATATTATTTTTATGAATCACATCCTGTCAATAATTTATGCTGTTTTTATGGAATACTGAGAAAGTTTTTAGAGCTGATCTTTTAAGTTTTTATATTTTAAAAAATATTGTATTATACATATATATATATATATATATATATATATATATATTTAATAATTCAACTTTCGGAGAATATCATATCAGAAAAAATGTTGTTTCTGACGGATACAAAATACAAAATTATTAATTGAATTCTAAATACTTAAGACTAAATGTATGTCTTTCAAATTAATTTCATCAATACTGAAGGTGTTTCATTTTCTAGTAATCTTTTCTATTTCTAGTTATCATTTCTATTTCTTTATGATGACAAACAGAATATAATCCAAATATTAGAGTAACAAAATATTTTTGGAAAGTTCTTGCAAAAAACCAATCACATTTTATTGAAATCTATTATCTGTTTTTTAGTATTGTTACGATTTTTCTTCCTGGAGAAGAGGATGTGATTATCAAGAAATAAAGAGGATCAGTTTTCTTCAAAACAAAATTTTATTCACAGCTATCACAGACGCAATGACTACAATTACTTCAGCAGGAAGATTCTACAGAGGCTAAAAATCTATACAGTTTCTTTAATATCGAAACGTAGCACAGCAATTTAAAGAGCTTAAAACTCAGGCTTCACGCATCACTTCCGACTAACTTTCAGCAAACTATTTGACTGAAGCCAATATTTATGCTTTTTCGGCATAGAACCTGGAAGTTTCTGGAAGCCAATGGTCACTCGTTTTGTCGCCAAATATATCGCTAAATGTCGCCAAGCTGCCTTTGATTTTAGACTTGTTTCTCAGTTCTGAAAACCGCATTTTCACAGATTAAACGCTGCTTAGATAATAGTTAACGAACACATTTTAAACGATAAAAGCACTCTATAAAACAAATAATTAAAAATAAATACAAAACATTTATCGCAACTGAAGTTCGAATAACTTTTAAGTGACCGATGATAGTCCAGAGCCAGTTTGTCTAATTATGAGATGATATTCAGCTTTAAGACATAATCACTTTTCGTTACTATCATTTCGCTACTTAAGTGACCTTTTTTTTAAAGGTCACTTTCCACTTTTAACATATATTTAGTAATTTTCTACGTTAAAGGGAATATTTTCATTCTCCTTTTTGATTATATACTCATTTTAAACTTTTGTTAAAAAAGCTTTTAAAAACAGATCTCATTATATGGTTAAATCGTACAGGATTCTTAATAATTCCTATGTGTTTTGATCAGGTATGTAGGATGAAATAAGTGAAACCCATACGTTTGCTTTTTTTTTTTCGATTTATAAACTATTTTTGTGAGACATGTGACACATGTAGAAATGATTGAAACAACGGAAAATAAAAGGAAAATTTGTCCACTTAATTATTAATGTATACGCGCTTTAATAATGGCTTCTTTGTCTTCTGAAAAATAACGTCGCTTAAACGGTATCGTAGTTGAGCGTTCTCATACATTCGCTTAAGGCTCCAGCCATTTTAAAGATTAAGTTTCGAATCCTACAGATATCAGGGCTTCAGCTTTCTTTTGCGTTCGACTGATATAAAAGATTCAATAAAAAAACAAATGAATTTTTCATATGACCAATATAAACTATGCTTTTCCACTGTCACACTGCTAATTTTGTTTGGTTTAATATCTATTTGACTTTATAACTATTAAATAAACTTCTATGTTTAATAAAAGCACTAAATTTGATAACATAAACCTATAATTAGCTTATTTCCAATGCTTTAATTAGTGTTATTAGTTACTTTAGAACAAATATAATAAGATTCCAACCCCACCGCTACCAGGAGTCCAGTTTCATTTCCACTGAATGTTTGAATTAAAAGACAGAAATCCAGCATCGTCAGTGATTCTGCTTTATTTTCTTTTAACTTGATTTAATTAAAAGACTAAAATATTTCGTTCACTAAATAAGCTTTGCTGCCGTATTGGTGATGTATTTGTGTTCATAGTTAAATTTCAGTATTAAATCTGTCAAAAATCAAAGTATAATTTTGAATTCTAAATTGTGCCATAAAGTATTTTTTATTAAATAATATTCAGTCCCCATGGCAGCGGAACCGAGTAGACTACGGCGCTGATTTCTAGTACCTGTCTGCTCAGAGGCATCTCTTCGAATTCGACGACATCCGGTGCTTCTGATTTTTTTAACTCGATTCAATTAAAAGTCAAGAATATTTTTTTAATCTTCTGATCCGGTGCTTCTGATTTTTTTAACTCGACTCAATTAAAAGTCAAGAATATTTCTTTAATCACATCTGATCCGGTGCTTCTAATCTTTTTTAACTAGATTCAATTAAAAGACAAGAATGTATTAAATCAGCTATGATGCTTTGCTGCTGTCTTGTAGCTATATTTGTTTCGTTTAATGTGTATTTGTCTTCATAGTTAGTTTATATTAAACCCCTGTCAATAATTATAGTACAAACTCTAATAAATTCGTCTTTAAGCTATTTTAAAGGATTTTAAAGGAAATTAAATTTAAGCTATTTTAAAAGAAATTTTAAAGGAGAAGTTATAGCACTCCTCATGAAAGAGGGCTTGAGGAACTAGTTTTAGTCATCAGCATACTCAGATGCATGAGTTCGAGTCTCACCATAGCCCGTGGTTTTGTTTATTTTTGAATTCCAGTCAATTAAATGACAAGGATATTTAGTATTATATAAAATTCTATGCTTTGCTCCTGTCTCACTGCTGTTTGTTACGTTTAATGCATGTTTGTTTTCATAGCTAAATTTTACTTTGTATTAAACTGGTCAATAATTATTGTATAACTTCAAATATTAAATTGTGTAATTAATTATTTTAAAAGAAATAATACTAGCATTTCAGATGGTAGCCTACGGTCTAAGGTGATAGGATTGGGCCCCAATCTGCTCGGAGGCGTGGTTTCGAAGCCCGCTGCTGCTTGTTGTTCTGTTTTCTTCAGAATTCAATTAATTTAAAAGGCGAATATTTCGTGTTTTAAATAAAATTCAAATTTTCCTGCTGTCTCTCGGCTGCATTTGTTTTGTTTAACGTGTGTTTTTTGTCTTCATTGTTAAATTTTAGTTTTAAACCTTTAAAAATTTATGCAATTTCAAGTTCTTGATTGTGAGAATTCGTATTTTAAGGCATATAAAATCGCATAAACTCGTGGTAGCGTGATTAAGGTGCCGGTTTTAGGAAACATTCGCTATTATCGATGCCTTGCTGTCGTCACGCTGCTGAATTTATTATGTTTAATGTCTATTAGTTTATTTTATAGCTAAATTTTATAACTTGTATTAAACAAATCCTCATATACATAGTAAGATTTCAAATTGTAAAGTGTGTGATTAAATATTTTAAAAGAATTTATGTCGCATTCCTTATAGTAAATAGCATTGCCAAGCGTTTTAGGGTGCTGTCTTTAGGCACCAGTATTTTCGGAGTCATGTGTTCCAATCCCACGACTTCTTCAGCTTATACTTATTTCATTTTAAAAGAATAAAAATACAAAAGAATAATTCTTGTATTAAATTAACTTCGATACTTTGCTGCTGTATATTTCGTATAATGTATCTGTATAGTTCAATTTTATGTTCTATGATTCTTGTTCCCATCGCAAGCAGAATAATTTCGAATTCTAAGCTGTGTATAAAAGGAAATTATGTTGTAATGTTTATAATAGTTTGGGAAAACGGTTCTGTTTTCAGGCACTAGTTTCTTAGGAGGCGTGGGTTCGTGACCCCCATTACTGCTGGGGTTCTGTTTCGTATCGACATCTATTAATTAAGACTCAATAATCCAACATCGTATTAATTAGGGACTCAGACTTACTATCTTTCTGCTGAATTTGCTTAAAGCTTAATATCTATTATTAAGTTTTATTTTAAATATTAAACCAGTCATATCCTAAATCGCATAGTATAATGATTTCATTATTTTAAATAATTTGATGTGAATATTTTAAAGGAAATTATATCCTATTCTTCATACAAGCGTGGCCGAGTGCTCTAAAGGCATTGTTTAAGGTACTTGTTTCCTCGCATTCCTGGTTTGTAGTCACAGGTACCATTTTGCTTAGAATTCGATTGAATTAAAAGACATGATCCAATACAGGAATATATTTTGTGGCTTAAATAAAATGTTATTCTTTGCTACTGTATCACTGCTAGATCTATTTGCATTAATGTTCATTTTTCTTCGTGTTTGAATTAAACCTGTTATCATAAAAAATATTGTGTAGTAATTTCAATGCTTCAGATAGTATGATTAAGTATTTAAAAAAAAATTACGTTTAATCTTTTTGGTAGCGTGGCTGAGCAGTCTAGGTCTCTGGTTTTTGGCACCGGTATCTCTGGAGGCGTGGTTTCGAAACTCAACATTTTATTTTGAATTCGATTGATTTGAAATACAATAATACGAGTAAAAAGTATTTCGCGTGACTTGAGTAAACTTCGATGCTCTCTTGCAAATGGATTTGCCTGGTTTACTGTCTTTTTAGTGTTGTCTTCATATTTAGTTACTATTTATATTGTTTTAGTTATTTGTGTTTATAGTTAATTATTTGTATAAAACCTTTCCTCACACAAACCTTATAATTAGTGCTTATATTAATTATACTTTAAACAATGTAATAAACAACAGAGCAGTAAACACTAAAATAAACT
>JAPDSC010123726.1:850460-875919 GCA_026290005.1 Latrodectus geometricus | reverse complement strand
TGTAGAAATTTTTCACAAAAAGAACTGTTTCCGTAAATTATACTTAATTCATTCGTAAGATCAAGCAAATCGAAAGGCTTTAGTTGAATGCATCTTAAACAACTTAAAATAGACTCAGGAAAAGTGTTTTGCAAAAATTCCTGAAATTTCTTGAGATTCAAGACTTTGAAAATGATAAAGTTTAAGCTGAAGGAAAATTGAGTAATTAAATATACGTTAGATTCATCGATGGTGGAGAGACAAATTGAAAATTCATTACCTTTGTGAAAAAGTTGTCCAAATCTTTTCGCTTTCCCTTATTGGATGTAATGAGAATTAAAACTTCTTATACACACACAATGTTCTCTTTTGTATTTAATTTTAATAAAAATAACTTTAAATCAAAATAAGACTTTAATATTTCATAAATAAACGATTTAAAATGTAAAATATTAAACAATTAATTCAAAATAACTTTTGAAAATAAAGGAAACCTGTGTAATTAATTTAAAAGAATAAATAAAATTGATTTAAAAGTAAGTGTATTTAAACAGACAAAAGGATAACGAACTACGTTAATTACGGTAACATTAAAAAACAACTGAATGTGAAATTATGAAGGAACTAGTAGATGAAAAAACATTATTCTCTGTTGACATAATGAACAAACAACATTATATAAGCCAATATAAAAGAAGTTGACATTAATAATAAAATTTTTTATAATTAAAATAAAAAAAGAGATTATACGAAACGAGAATCTAAAAAAACAGAACCAATTTTTCAGTGGGCAGAGTTTTTGTAGTACCATATTATGCCGCTTATAGAGTGCATGAAACGAATATTCCTGAGCCAGTAAGCCAAGTTCCATCCTTGAAGAAATTTAAAAGTAGTTTCTGTGGTGTTAATAGCGACAAATGATTATAGTCATTTTCACTATTTGTAATTTTTGTAAGCAGCGTAGAAAACTGAAATTCTACTTTTTGTTCAGAAAAAAAAAATGGAACAGAAATTCTTGAAATGTGGGAATTGGCATACAAGGACGTTGCTATGAGAAAAATCAAGTGCTTGGCTGATTAGTGATACAATATTAATGGATCATGAACCTCATTCTGGTCGTCCTTCCACGCCCAGATTAATAAAACTGTTAAAACATCATGCTGTCATTAACGAAGATCGATGACGGACTAAAGTAAAAACTGTATAGCGACCGAGAATGACAGTTCAGTGTACCTAACTTTGACAGAAGATTTGTTGAGAGGAATGATAGCTGTTATATTCGTTATATGATTGATGAGTTGAAAAAAATCAAGATCGCTTGGAATCATGAAAGAATCCCGAAATGATCCTGATGTTGAGTTGTGTGAATGTTGTTAAGTGGAAATGAAAACAATGCCAGTGCTGTCAAGCATGACAAAAGATGAACTCAAACATTGTTTTGGAAAACTTGAACAAAATATTAGTGCAAGTAGACAGTGCTTTGAAATAGATTGAAGGTTTGTGCTTAAAATGTGAACAAAACGTTTAAAAAATAAGCTCAGTTTTGGGTACTCTTCCTTTTTTGGGAGGTACTCTCCCTCGCATATACATTATGGTTAAATAAAATAGTATTCCAAATATTTTTAAAATTTGTTAAAACTGAATACTTTTTTTAAACATACTTTCATATAAAGCAAACAGAATTTTCAAATGAAAAAAGTAAATTTTCCAGACTGATTGAGTATTAGTTAAAAAAAAATAAATCTGGGTACATAAATTCACTGAAGTTTGATGTCTATCTATAGCGAGAATAATTCCCGCAAATTTATCTGTGGCTGTCTGTTGCCTTGGAAACAGACACATTTCACTTTCAACTGAATGAGCCAGAAGAAAAATCACTAATATTGGTTTATTTAACGCTTTGAGAATGATATGAGTTACTACCCTAAGTACCAACAATTTATGACGCTCGTAGCATCCATTTGAAATGGGCAGGCCTTGTTACTATAGCAACAACCCCTAACTGGACTACTTTGCAGAAGCTATTCTTGTGAGAGATTGATTTTAATTATTCAAAAAATGCAATTTAAATTATAGGTCCTAGTTGAATCAACCCTTATATACAAAATGCTTCCATAGAGTGACAAACAAATCAATTTGCTCTATATAAACCATGATGTAGTCTTACATTTTCTTCTGGCAGAATAAATGTTTCATCATCATTCTCAGACACGAGCACAAATTTACTTTCACTTGGGAAATCCTGGAGATTTGCATTATTTTTCCCCCAGTTAATGATAGCATAATGACAATCTCAATTACAGCCTATTTATTTATTTCCTAACGAATTGATTGGCAGTTGAATAGTTACCTTTCTGCTTTTTAGTTTGAGTATTCAAATCTCTCCGTGGAGGTTGTTTATGAATGATCGCTTGCATACTTGCTGGAATAAATATTCATCGATTTCACGAAAACCAATGGATAAAATTTAAGAAAAATCACCCAACATTTATTGTGAAGATGAAAAACGCTTCATTCAAAGGAAATTTGCATGCAATGCTTTCAAACTAGAACTACATGCGAATGAAAAGCATTTAAACTCGGAAGTATGCTCCGTGATTCTTATGAATGATCACATAAGAACTTCATTCTGTTTTTACACAATCATTTTTGTATTATTGCGTAGTAAGATCAGTTAGGAAACTTGAAGTTTTAAACACCAAGTTCAAGTCGAAAAAAAATTGACACTGCAAACTTCATTGCTAAACAATTGAAAACCATTTTAAATTTGTTATTACTCAAACTATTATATCCCTTGCAAGAACCACAGCATGACAGAACCACACTTTTAGGAATGGAAAGAAATACGCTTGATTCCTGTTGCCTTTGAATAAGGGGGCTAGATTTTTTGTTTGTGAATGCACATATATCGGGATAAGGGACAGAATGTTTTCATACTATCTTGTTTATGATACGTGAATAAGATCCACTATCTTTGAAAAATCTTCTCGTAAGATAACACGTAAGAAATTAAGTATTGTAATAAATTTCGACTCTACTTTCTATTACACAGTTTCAAAAATACCATCTCCTTTCAGTCAACAATGGCTACCAAGAAATTCGGAATACTGCGCTCTAAAAAGCATGAATAATGATACGGCTATTGTATCAATTCAACAGCAAATTTTTTCTTTTCCAAGGATATATAGTAAAATTATTCCGAATTTTATAATAGAAAGAGTGGTTTAATATTTGACTTTATTGACCTCTAATGGTACTGTATTTCTATTATCGGGTCTTTACCTCAGAACGCATCAACGCAAATTATCGCATCGAAACGATTATTCAAGATTTTAACAAAAGGCATTCTACATACTGAGACTATTTTATAAGTGAAATATATATGAGCAAAGTATTACGTACTCCATTCATATATTTTCTTATGAATCCCACAAAATATTATACATTACTTTGCACTTTTCATACAAACCTTTAAATTGTTCTTATTTATTCAATTAAAATTAAAGCATTGCTTTTTATTTTCTATTTCCATTTTAAGTTACTTCAGGAGAAATTTCCTAAATCAAATTAAGAAACATGTACAGATTTATCTTATTCAAACTGAAAACGCCGATCCTAATACAAATCTTAAACGTGAGTTTTCCTTCTAAAATGATTGATTCTTTATATTTGATGGAGGTACTTGCATATATTCAACTGGAAGCAAAATTATTGATTTCAGTTTATTAATTTGATATTGTCTACAATCCCTTGTATCTTCTCTTAGCATCTTCATGTGAATGAAATACGATATTCCACCAATAATGAAAATCTTAAAATCAAGCAAGGGTTTTTCTATTTTGCTAAACATCTCAATATTTTCCATCTTTCTTAATAGATATGTGGTGATATTATGCCACTTTTACTTATGTGACCCTTAATTTGACCTAAGAAACTGCTGCCATGTGAGAAAATCCTTTCACAGTAGAAACTTTTACCAAGCTGATAATCATGGCCATATCTGATGATAGTTTTACAGAATGAACAGCAAACATAAATCACTCAATACGAAATTGCAAATGATTAAAACATGTATTTTTTCTCCATTTTTATTCCAAACCTGGACATAACATTATAAATAAAAATGTGGTATGTGTAAAGATTAATACAGTATTCAATACATTTATATGATAAAGTTCAATTTCAAGCTAAGACTTTTGAACATGTGTTTAGGTTTCATAGTAATTACTATAACAACTAAAGAACTTAAAACTTCTCTTATCTTATTCATAACCTTTCATTGGAGAATCAGTATACAAAGCATTATAAAATTCTATGAGACTTTAACTGTTTCCACTTCTATTTTACAATGCATTTTGTTTCTTTTCTTTACTCACATCTAAAGTTCTCGTCCGCAGTTTCCAGAGCGTTTTACTTTAGATCACCCTGAAGGTGCAAATGAGATTATTAGCGATGTATGTTATGCTAGAAACTGGGATCTCGGAGCTGAAATGAAAACATACTTTCTCGATAAACAGTGAAAGAACGACAAACTTAGAAACGCCCTAATCCTAACGAGAAAATACAAATGAGTCATCGCTATCGGTGACGGATTACTGTGTTCCGAACCCAAAGTCAACAAAAGAGACAGGCCCTGAAACTGACGGGAATCTCAGCGATCACGTTTGTGTGTCGGCAATGCTTATTCATTTTCTCTTTTAATACAAATTTCTTGCATAAACTCTTAGTTTTTTTGTTTAAAAAAATAGTCCTAACTTATTTATAAATAATTAAAAATTCTGTAAATTTTTCTGAAGTAAATTACAGAATACAAATATATTGTTTAGTACCAGAAATCAAGCAGGCTGGAAAGTCATTTAATCATAAAAATTTCAGAATTACTTCGAAATTATCTAACATACATCATATTTGTAATATGTGAGTTAATTTATGTTACATTTTATTTGTATTTCATGTGACACTTCTTTTAATTCTACCATTCTACAGATGTATAAGTTCCAAGAATAGAATATAAATAAACAAACTATGTACTTAAAAACAATATCAATAAAAATATCGAAAATTTATGAAAAATTCTACTATTTTAAAATAATTTGAATTAACTAATTTAGAAATAAAAAAAATAAGTCTTAAATCCTTTATATTTTACAAAATAAATTATTAGATTTTTGAAATTCAATGCATTTATTTCCGCTATTAGAAAAAATATACTTTAGGCAATAATCCAATGAAAATGATAAATACATTTTTTTTAATGGTTTCAAAGCTTGCCAACTTTTAATATTTCGTTTTGAATTAAGTATAATCAATAGTGACTTTTAAAAATTTCCAATAAGTACGATAAGTATAAGAATATCTTTAGATATGATAAGTATATCTTAAGACAAAATTGATCTAATACATATTGCATATAAGAAATTTAATCCTAAAATTGAACTAACTTGAAATGGAATTTCATTCATCTTTTAAAAAATAAGGATACTTAGTGAAACTAATGCAACTACACTTCCCTGATTTATTTTTTTTATATATTTATTTTTTTTTACATTATCTCTTTAGCATATAAGTCTAATTTCTACATTGTAAGAAGACTTTGTAGCATATAACATAAATAAACATTATTATGCAGAAATATGGGCATTCATCCAATGGATGCCATAACTCTTCTTATAACTCTTCTTGACGTAAAATATAAAATCTTAATAACTGCTCTTTTCTGGAAGAAAGTTATAAAACTCACAACTTTATCATAAAATTCTAGACATATATAGAATTAGATGCATTAAAAACAATTACTAATGGGCACATTAGACAACTAATTCACTTCTTTAAAGTTGCTAAATATTTAATATGTAAATTTTTATGAAAGTTAAAACAAGCATAAAAAGGCATCATTTTCCAGAAAAAGTTTAATAAAATATTTAGCATCAAATTTTTATATAAATATTTAGTATAAATAAAAAGTTTATAAAGAATCATTCAAAGAACATTAAGTCTTTTTAGTACATTTACAGGCTAAAATTGAAATAAATTATAAGGAAAGTGTTTGTAACATTGTTATATAAAAAGTCTAATATTTTTAAAGATATTTCATTTTATTTGATAAGTTATCCTTTTCATACCTGTATGCATACAGTTTGTAACTGTTTTCATGGTTGGATATGTAGCTCTTTTCGACAGAAATATGCAGAAAATTTACAAATTAAAATTCACATTGATTATATTAAGCAAAAGGTAACTTTTATCACTTTAATTACTATTAAATATTAAAATCTGAATTTAAAATCTTAGTTCCTTCAAGCTAATCCTGAAACTAAAATGTCATGATGGTTTTCATTTCAACAAGTCTTTGGTTGAATACCATCATCGACAGTAGATGTTTGTAAATTTTGTGTGCAATATTTAAAGTTGTTTGGAATTTACTCTAAGCCTAATGTTCCTTTTAAATTAGCTCTCATGTGTACAAGTATCTGTAGAGCGAAAAAAAAAAATTAAATTTCTGTCTTGAAAAATGAATAACACACTAAAGGCGTCTTTACATATTATTCCTAATAACTAGATTTATTAACATAACAAATATTTTAAAGAGCTGCATAAGAATATGATATATAAATATTATGATTAATGTGAAAGCCAATATTTTTGTATACTTTGTTGTATAATGAAATGCAATCCGATTCAAACATTATTTTGTACATGCATCATATGTTACAAAATTAAAGTAAATTTTTATTTAAAATTGTAAAAGTTAAGTGTTTTAATGTTAAAAATTAATTCATATTCAATGGGATGTAAAGTGTACCAATTCAATGTAATTTTTTGCACAATTCATAGTTTAATAAATAATTTATTATATTTTCTTGTTTTTATAAAATTCCTCAAAATGGCTTAAATGTCAATTATGGAACAATGACAAAAAACAAAGAATATTTCGTACAAAAAAACTTACCTGGTTGTATAAACTAATATCCTCAATACATAAAATAAAATTTCAAATATATAAAAACTTTTAAGTATTCATAATGATATAATATCAAGATATACTAAATATTTTATTCAAAATAAAAACATCGAATTGTAAAGATCAATTCCAATCATAATTATATAGTTGCTTAAACACAACGATCTTCTAAAAAATATTCAAGGGTAAAGAGCTAAAAAGCTTGTAATAAAAACGCAATAGTAAAAATCTATTAAAGAGAAAAAACAAAATTGCGTGTGTGTGGAAATATTTTTTTTTAAGTGATATTACCAGTTCTTTTGAATAACCATTCTCATGAAATATTGCACTGTAAGCTTAACTTTTTACATATTGAAAAATCAATACTCACGCAGAATTGCGTACATTTAGAAAACAGTTTTATGATAAAAATTATACATTTGAGACTATTAGAAAAAGAAGTGAAATATATTAGAGCAACCGATTGATTTACTATTAAATTCAACATTGTAAATCAGTACAAATAGGTTACTAAAATTGTTTCAACTTGATCCTCATTCTAACTCATATTTTTAGTAGAATTTTAACAGCACAAATAGAACGTGATTAAAAGCTAAAATTTTAAGAAAAAAAAGAAATTAATAATGAAAATTTTCACTTATAGTTCATATAAAAGTAAATCAAATAAGTGATAATCCATTATACACAGAATTCATAACGTGTGCAAAAAACATTTCAGGAACGGCGCTTCCTTACTACGTGACCATTAAAATATTCCTGAAATTTCTGAATTCATGGATAATGTGACATTCCATTCATAGAATTTGTCTTTACAGTTAGTTTTAGCCAGAGCATAGAAAGTTGAATTAAACAGTATCTATAAAGTGAAACATTATTGAAGGTTTTATTCAATGAAGTGAAACACAATACCCATCAACATATAAGCATTTGTTAGGGATTATATTTATTACCTAATGAATAAAATCAAATGCTATTGTTTAATGTTTGTTAGGTATTAACGGTTTACAGAAATTAAAAAACGTGTTTTTTTTTTTTTTTTTTTTTTTTTTTTTTTTTTCGAACTATAGTTTGTAAGCTTTTGGTACACATTACAGTTTCGAAGTTAGTATTTCTATAGGCTGAAAATCGCCTAGATCATAGGCAAGTACAGCATGGTTTTTATTGATGTGGAAAATACAGATGTTGCATTATGATTTGAAAATGAAGTGGAATTTAGCAAAATTCTATCGATTATGCATTGCAAAATTCTATCGATTATGTGATGAAATAAAATATTCTGCTATATCACTTGTATAAAAATAATTACTGCTTTTTATGAACTACAAGCGTAATATTTTCACTGCTAAACAAAGAAATAAAAATCATCATGTATGGGTTCTTTAAGTGTGAAACTATTCTTTGTCTAATATTTAAATCATTTCAAACTAATATCATGTATATAGTCAGTTTGTTATTCATGAAAAACTTATGTTAAAAAAGTTACCTCTCTTTTTGTTATTACAATCACTCATAGTAACTAAATCATAACTCTTAAAAATTGTACATCTTGCAAACATTTCTTAAAAATCAAATGAAATACTTAATTAATCGGATAATTTATCATTCAGAACAATTAATGATGCTTATTTAATTGAATTTATACTATTTGATGCGAAAAATAACAGCTTTGAATGAATTTATAATTGTAGTTTTATACAATTGTGTGTAATCGCATTTTAATCTGGGTTATTTTAAATTATAGATAAATGCATGATTCTATGCATTTTTAATATATAAATACAACCTTGATCTTTGAAATATCCTGTACTTGCACCTGATATTCATCGATTTGCTTGAAAATATAGGGTTTAATATTCACTTAGCTCTTTTTTCACTTAATAAAAAGTGTCTTCAATTCTGATATCCTGATCATAAATCACATTCTTGCTCTGAATTATACATTGTCCCAATTATATCTGACAAAACACATGACATTAGTTACTTTTGAATGATATTTTTACAATTTTAATGAATTCATGATGAGAAAAGGTTGCTCGTGTAACCTTTCTCCTCACGAATTCATCAATTTTACGTAAATTCATCTTGTGTTTGTTTGTTATCCTCAAAATGTGTTCAAATAATATCTTCCAAATTATGAAAAGTTTACAACGTGTTTCTTGCTTGAACAATGAACAAAATTGTGCAGGGTTATCAGTTCATTCTATATATAATTGGTGTTTATTAATTCTAAGAACAATTAGTAGCATTGATATAAATCTCACACATGGAACTATTTATCCCTTGATGCTAAAAATAGTACTGGTGAAACTTTTTTTCTGTTTTCCCTAGTTATTTACGTTAGTTGTTTCATTAATTTCATCCAAAAAATTTCAGCCCAACAAATTAAAAGTAGGAAAAATTATATAATTGAGAAAATTATTGTTATTCATCTTCAGTAACAAACAACAGTTTATTATTATCAAATATTCCGACGTAATAAGAAATCATAAACAGTAGCATAAAAGATAAATCCTTAAAATCAAAGCAGGGTTGCAATTGATAATTTGAGAATGTTACAATTCTGACCACGAGACTATTATAAGTACTTTACGGGAGTTAAAAAAAATCATTAAACAAAAACACCTCCGTGTTATTCTCATTTATCTCAACAAAAGTAACGCAATTTATATTAAAAATAGTGAGGTAAAAAAATCCGAAACAAAGATATTGTGTTCTTTAAAATTTTTCCATGATATGGCAATTTTGCGCTGATGAACTGGTACCGATTTGCAAAAATGTACTTCAAAAGCATTTAAATAGTCTTCATCTATATCTATGATAGTTTTTAATCTCAACAAATTATATGTTTAGAGCACTAGCACATAAATATTTTTAAAAGAAATTTATGACGAATGTAATAAGGAATAGTAATGAAGTAATTTCGGAAGGATATATAAAAAAATTTTGACCAGAGCATTGTGACAGCAAAAATTGTTGCATTGAATTTTTTATGTAATATATCAAACATCACATGTCTCAATAATTTTGCTTATTTAAAGATATACTATATTTCACCTGACAAGACAGTTGCAATTTTTAATAATAGCTGTTACAAAAAATTGTAATTTTTTAAGACAAATGAAGTAAATTAGAATAGAAAGTTTGAATCTTTGATTTCTGAAAATGAATAAATAAATTTTCATTACCGAGTATTATTATTATAAAATCAAGGAAGACACAAAATACTTTATTCATTTGTATTATTATAAAAATTATTTTTTCGCTTGATAAAAATTAATTTTTTTCTTAATAATTTAAGAATTAGACGTATTCAATTTGGTTAAATTATAATCAATTTTTATTCTCTTCTTTAAGCGAAAGCTCAATATTTTTCATTAAAAGTAAATCTTCTTTCCCTTTCCAATTGCTACATTAGGCTTTATTTTTTGTTTTAGCATCTAAGTTGAACTCTCTTTTATTCCTCTCATAATTTATTCACTGAATTTAGTATTTATAATTAAATTTTCTTAATGTTTCTATTTTTTCAATAAAGTTTTATTAAACCTTTTTAATGATAACTCTAATCATCTAACAAATGCTGTTTCAAACATTTTTCTTATCAACATATCTTCTAATAATAAAAAATGCTTCAACCTATTGATATTATTTCGATACTTTTCAAATTTTATCAACTTTTATTCGGAACGTATTAAGAAATTTCTCCACTGCTCCATAAGCATTCAGGAATAAAATTTCAAGTTGTTTTTAAAAGCCAATATATAATATACTTGGTTTATTTACATTTATAAAAAGCTTGTTTTCAACTTTCAAAGCCATGCAATTTTTAATATTTTCGCAATAACCGAAACTTTTTAAATTTTTTAAAAAAAATGAAAACTTTGCTTGAAATATTTTCAGTAAGTGAAAACAGAGAAATCTTTCATTTGTTTCAATAAAAATAATCGTTAAATTATTAATTTCGTATGCATACTGATTTTACACAAAATAATTTTTTTCATTATGTTCTATTGTTTTGGTTTTATAAGAGAAATCTTTTTACATAAACAAAACAATAAAAATAATGAATATATAAAGATATTAACATCTTTCTAGGTTAATATCATGATTTTCTTTTCAAAAACTCTTTCAAAATTATCAAAACAAATTCCGAAATGCAACTTTTAATTAATAGCATAATTTTTTACTTCTTGATAGAACCTATCGATTATACATAAGCACAAAACTTTCTAAATGGTAGAAAAAATCTAACATACCTTTCATCAAATAACGAAGAAAAATCAACGAAACTTAATTTTGATATATATTGTTAACACATTGTTAACTTTTCCCACAGCGTTGTTCAAATAAGTTTGAACAATGATTTTTCAAAATATTTTTATTTCGTACGCTTTTGCTATTTTGGAATAAAAGACTTTTATTAATTTTATTACAATATAAAGTATTTCAAAATGATTCATTTCTTGGTATTTTTCATTGAATTTATAATGCAGACTGGTTTAGATAAGCTAATTAGTTCAAATTCAAATTAGTTCTGTAGCAAAAACTTTTATTCTAATCTAAACTATTAAATTGCTTTCTTCACCTTTACAAGTTATTTTTCATCACGTCCATATTTCAGTTAAAAATAAATCCAGACGTTATCGAAATATTAATTACAAAGGATGATACGTATATTCAGCGAATTTTAAATTTAAAAAATCTAAGATAATTCAGAATATTGAATTTGTAGATAAATAACTAAAGCACTTGTTTTTGAATATTATCAACATATCAGTTATTCAAGTTCATATTTTGCAAGCTTTTTTTCTACATTCTTATGAGATATTTTGTATTTTGTTTCAAAATGGAAGTATATGCAATAAATAATTAAAATACAAAAAAATAGTGAAATGACAAACATTTTTAATTTGCATTTCTGTTAAATTAAAAAATTAGGTATCTATCAAATTTTTTTATTAGGTAACAGTAAGTCCTAAATATTTTTGAATTACTACAATAACTTTTTTAATCACTTCATTAATCAAGTTTAAAATTATTGACTTCGAGTATTCTTTATTACTTAATTTTTAATGAGCTAGTCATTATGTTTAGATGTTTTTGTGGGATCCAAACATAATCAATGACTATTTTTTTTATAATTTGGATGGAAGTTTGCACAGGAACGATGCTTTCTTACCTCTTAAATTCGTAATAAAAAATAAAATTTTTCGTGCGTTTTCATTCATTGTAATCTGACAATAAATTTATTATTCAATGTACAAATTATACTATAAAATAAAATTTTAATTTTCCAATATTTAATAATTAATTATTCCTCATTTTTCTAAAAGTAAGATTCTGCTATAGGAGTACACTAGCTTTCAGATTTCCTAGAATTCTGATCCATATGATATCTCAAATTTTCACTAGCCCAGATCGGTCCTGAGATGAATCCCTTCTACTATTTCGTAATAATAAATAAATAAACAACGTAAACAGAAGTCAAGAATTCCTCAGCGGTGCCATCTATCGGATTCTCCTGTAAGTAGCGTCGCTTTGTTTAGCAATAAAAACTTGATTACAAACGACCCAATATTTAGTGGCGCCATCTATCGCAGATATGCTATCACCTTATATACCAACAATACTTAAGTAAATAGGACTTCCAGCTCAATTGTATATACTAAATTTTGTACATATATTATTCTTATGTTCTGTTTTTGATATTTTTCTATTTCCTTTGCTATGTTATTCCACTTATTGTATACAAATTTATTATTTAATAATAAAATATCTTGCTACACATGCAAATTTCTTTTGGGAGTACTTATACCTTTTGTCACAAAAAAACTTATGTTATTAGACAAATTAAGTCTCTAGTTCTGTGTTACTAATCTAATTAAAAAAAGAGGTCCTGCGCCGAAAACGCTGCACACCTCAACAACAAACAAGGACCAATGCTTTTAGATTTCTTTTCTATAAAAGAAGATAAAAATATTTTATGCATGCCCATCGAAATTTCTGTAACAATTATAAATAAGAAAATTTCTCAAATTCATAATCCCTTCTTGTTATTTAAAAAAAAAAATTATGATAAGAACTATTCTAATTAAATATGTTAAAAATAAAATTTTAAAATAAATTATGCAAATTTTATTTTCAACATATTGTAGAAAGAATTTTTCCCTGAAATGTAGCATTTGGTAAATATATTTTGTATAATTGCATTTTTGGTATCATTCACTCATTAGATTATCTTAATTTAACAAAATTAAAACAATACTACAAGAGAGTATTTTTCCTTTTTTCTGCGCATTTAGATTTACGTCGATTATAATTTTTCACATTGTCTAATTCATATTAAAAAATAAAATACTGAAGAAGAAATATTAAATTTTGATTACAATTACAAAATATTGAATTTTCATTAAAGGAATTAACGTAATTTTCTCTAATGAAAATGTAGTTAGGGAATTGACTCTTAGCAATTATTTTAATGAAAAAATTGCATTATCTCAAGTAATATCCCAATACAACACTTCTGAGTTAAAAACATCTTAAAATAGTTTGAAAATAAAGAATGGAACTAAGAAATTGTTTATAACAGAGCTATAGCAATGTTGATGCATCGGCAGTACAAGGAAGTGGTGTACAACAAAAAAATAAGGCAAACTTAGTTGGGTATGTGTCACATTTGTAATGATTACTCTCTAAACTTAATAAATTTTTATCCGTCTTAGATAGAGCCAATAATGGTGATATTTGTTAGAGGTATTGACAAACTTTCTATTCTTTTTCTTTTGTTCTTACATTTTGAAAACTCAAAACTACACCTATCCAATAGCGAATCAAATAAAAGCATTAACCACTAATTGACCCCCAACTCCTTGTTAAAAAATCCTGCAATTTCTCATTTATTGGAATTCACATACTCAAATCACAAATCCAGAGACTATTATATTTTTTAACTATAACTGTCTACAAAGTTAAATATAATGATAATCTTCAAGATGCTCACACTTAAAATGTATTTCACAGAGAAATAATATTAAAAGCATATTTTTATTGGTTCTTTGGCAGCAAATAATTAGTAATTTATCAATATTATATGCTTTTAAAATTCATTAATTTCACATTTTTGTAATCACGCACACAATCTATTATTTTTATATCATTTTTAAACAATAATAGCTCAATTCAAAAATTGCACAAAAGAAATTTGTGCAATTTTGATTATCTGCTTCAAAATTACAGGCATACATTTCTATATCGTTTCTTTCTTTTTTTCTTTTTGTTAAGTATAGCTACCTTTTGTATAAATAGATTAATGTATCTTTTAGTTACAACACAATTATACAAATTAACACTTAATTCATCCAATTAATATGATGATAAATGAAGTGTTTGGGAGCTTAATATACAATATGGTAATAAATTTGATTTGGTAAATCTGATTTGGTAAAATTTCACGAATAATATTTAAACTTTAGATTTAATCATAGAAAATAAGGACACAGTTTTTGGTTTGACGTTATACTTCTAGTTTTAATTATAATTATTTTATTTGTTTTATTTTGTTTATTTTTATTTGTTAATAATATTTTTATACAGTATTGTTGTAAGTAAAAATGCATTGTATTTTAACTAACGGCTATCTTACTTCTTTTAGCAATCTAAACAGGTGCATGTAGAAGACTACTTTTCAATCTAAAATAACTCCGAAAATCACCCAAGTAAAAAATCAAACAAAACAACATACATATGACAATATGTGGTATTGGAATTTTTAGAATAATTTTCTTCTATATCATAATTTTACAAAGAGAGAGTCAGGGTTACTTTATTCATCATAAGAATCACTAAACAACTGTATTTATTTGAAGGCATAGCTATAGTGTTGTAAGGAATGGAAAAAAAACCGGTTTATTTCAGGAAATAAACCGGATTTTTTCCCCCATGAAAATTTTGATAATTCCCGGGAATCTTCAAAGTTCCCACGTTTTTAAAATTGTGGAAAGATCTGAAATTTCTTAAAAAATATAATAGTTTTTAACTATTAAAACCACATAATATATTTAAAAAAATTCATTTATTAAATGATTTATACTTTTATGTACGAGAATAGAAATTTCACAGAACATTTGGAAAAAGATGCCTGCTATTTGTAGAGAGTGGAGACATTTCAACTTGTGTTCATTCCATTGCAATTTTGTTATTTATAGCAGAGAAATTTTTAAGCGAAGTATCACTTGGCTTAAAAATAATTTACGGATGCTAAGTTTTACTTCACTTCACTTCATACATATGAAGAAAATTAATACATAAAACGAAATATGATTGGCTGAGTTTATTTCCTCAAAATTCCCGGTTTTTTTTTTTTTTTTTTTTTTTTTTTTTTTTTTTTTTTTTTTTTCTCCAAAATTCCCGAATAAATTCTCAAGCTTCAAAATTCCCGGGAATTTTATATCTCTAGGCCTAGCTTATACATACGGGGTTTTCGTAGGGTTTCAGTTCTCAAGGACATAAATGGGAGGATCATTTATCTAAGTATATTTAATTTATAACTAATGACTTATAATTTTAAAACAATGTATACTTTCAAATATTGTTTTTATAATGAACAGCTATGAATACGCCACCTTTGAAGAAAAAATATTTTATATTATGAATTACAAGCCTTTTATCATAGTTAGTTATAGAAATCATAAATTAAGTGGATTTTTTATTTCTTTCATTAAATGCTTAACTAAAAAAAAATCTTCTAAATTACCCAAGTTATTCTAAGAATTTCAAAATTTCGCGAGTAATGTATAAGCGAGGGTTATACTCTTGGGCGATTGGAAGCGGATCTTTTGATTACTGTTGGGTAGTTTGTAGTTTTATACCTAATCATGAAATGATGAACGCTGATGGATTGAACAACACTTGTGACACCGTTCAAGTCCATCTGACAGAAGAATGATATTTTTCCTTCAGAATTGTCAAATGATTTCGTCTAGTGAAAACCATGTAAAAACGCTTGTATTGAAATCAAACTGTACTGAAGTTTTAAATAACTTTGAATCAACTCTGTTAACCTTGTACAGTGCTGGCTTTTAATGAAATTCCTATTCTTGAATTTTATTCGACACAAAACTGAGAATCCGAAGCATAACAAATTTGCATACTTCCACCTACCTCTGCAATAATTTACAACCCTACTTAGATCCGGCTTCATAAAGATAGCATTTACCTCTGAGAAGTGTCACTTTGTACAACCTTCTGTCACGTTTGAGCTTACGCAAAAGTAAACTTATGGTTTATGTTGCGATTAGTAGCCAAACGTGGAAAACTGCTTCGTCAATCCTGTTAGGCGAGAGTATTTGTTCCAAGATCATTCCGAGGATGCGCGACGTTATTGCTGGCTGAAATATAGCTTGTTGTTTATATAGCTTTTTCTTAAGCCTAAAAGGACTGCCCCGTAAAAGGACTCTGTGTAAAGTGACCTTAAAAGGACTGTGACGTGTGAGCATTTTACTTTCTACTTAAGGTACGTAATTATTTTATCATTTCAGAATAAGCTTATTTTATTTTATTGATTCTGCATAATGATGAGTACTATTAACAATAAAAAAAGTAGTTTTCTTGTGAATATTTGATCTGAAATTCACCCGAAAAAATAATTTATACGCTCATGTTAGGCAATTTCCTCCAGGTGTGTAGTTAAATATTTCTGGATTATTACTTTGTGGTTTATGCTCTGGATCGTTCTCTGGGCCACAGTTCAAGTTTAGAAAGTTTTTAACTTTGTGACTGAAACATACTTTAAGAACTTACTCATGGCATATTTCTTATAATACAAATGTTCTAATTGTTAAAACATCAAGCTTTTTTAATTAAATTTTTGGTTATGTATATTAAATGCATCTTTTTTGTATTGTTATACGTTGTCTATCAAAAAAAATTTTTTTAAAAAAATAGAATATACAAAGGGTAATCCTTAAAGGCAAAATAATAGATATAATGAGCTTTATATTTTCTTACTACTTCAGATAAGAGTTTCTTAATTTGATTTGTAATGCTAAATCCATGAAAATTTTGTATGTAATTATTTAGTTAATTTATACAGCAAATATATTTTTTAATACATTTTTACATGTTCTACCAGTTAGGTGGGAGTCTTCGTAATTTAGAAGAATCCCAATATTTGACAAGCCACCTCCAGAAATATCATTTCACTAGGAGAAAATTGCGACTATAGCATATTTAACGTGTCCCAGCTATAATGAAAACGATTGGTCTTTGGTTATGCCAAGATTTGATCTCACTACTCTCCCATAATGAGAATGATACCCTAATCAACCAGGCCACTTCTACCTCTTTTCTACACGTAGAAGATAAATTGGTAACCAAATATTCAGAAACTCTAATGGTTAGTTAAACGTTTTGTCGATTCATCTTACCTTTAGTATACATGTGTAAAGTGATTAGAAATATATGTTAAATGGCAAATCTCCTAGTACCTACCATGAAAAAAAATATGATCTTAGAAAGACTAATAAAATATTATATAACAATTTTGTAATCTGCTTTTGTGATAAATATTTATCTTTTATATATGAATCTTGAGTATTTTGTAGCGTCAACTGTTTAATTTTTCTTAATATCTATAATATATCTGTATTGTTTTCTAACATAGATAAAAATTTATGCTTCTTTGATGAGCCTATATACTTCAGCACTTTTTTATTTCAACACACTTACATTTAAAAAGATTATAAGGTTTGTGTTTAAAATTTAAGTAATTTAAGTATAATTACAATAAGCAATTTGATGCTATAACAAACAATGCATGAAGTTAATTTATCCTGATTTCAATACATGTTAAAGCAAGAAATAAATTTCTTACATTTTAAGAAAAACACTTATTTCTTCAAAAAATACAGTATTGAAACCAAAATTATCACATCTAAATGCTGTAGAAATATTATATACTCTATCTCTGCACACTTCTAATATTCAAATTCAAATGATGAAATTACTTATTTATTCAATTCATTATCCATTTCTCATTTTATAAAATGCTTCTAGGAATAAAAGTATTTAAATTCAAAATTTTATTCAAATTTTTAAAATTTTATCAAACTGCAAACAGCAAAACAAAAAATTTTTTAATTTGCGCCAGCCGGTTGTACACATGAAATTTGTCGTTTTCAAAGCCAGTTAGTTTTGAAATTTTGCATACACCCCGCCAGTCGGTTGTCCACGAAATTTTTCCTTTTTAAAGCCATATGGATGTAAAATTCTGTATACATCCGCGACAGATTGTACATGGCAATACGGTTGTTTTTCAAAACTAAAACAGAATTTCAGTTAAAAAATGCCATTTGGAGTTCCACGCATATCTTCAAGATGGTTGTACAAAGAGACATGAGTTTACCTCTCTGCTTTACTTTTAAAAGTAATTGTATATAATAACACTCATAAATATCAGAGATGATAAAAATTGTGACCCCTCCTTTCAATGGATATACCTGGGAATTACATGAAGAGGTAGTAACATGAAAATAACAAAACTTGGTACACTTTCAAGTTCAATGACCATTATGGAATAGTTAAATCTTTCTAGTAATACATAAGTGTATTTTTATTCAGACAATAAGAACCAACCTTCAGAGATTTCCAAGATTTTTAACAAAAGAGCCTCTTGAAACCAAAATATTACGTCGTAAAATAATGCGTTTTTAATTCGTCTACATAACCTTAAAACTTAACTATAAATAAACCTTTATAATGTTTTCGGTTAAAAATAACTTGTTTTTTTAATTAAATAGAAATTATCTGATTATAATTATAAAAGCATTTTTAAATTTTAAAGAACTTTATGTTAGCAAATTGTTGGTAAAATTGTAGAATAGCTTTTCTCACAAAGTTACCTATTCCATAATCTAATTCCTATTTTTCTTTCAGAGAAATTAATTAATTATATATACTTCCATGATACATTGTTGATTCATTTTCATTCAGTTGAATTTTTTTAACACGCTAATACTCTATAACTTCTTTTTTCATTTAATGTTTATAATTCCGTAACATTATGTTGTTAAATCAACTCATGATATCATATCGATTAGGATGTGAAGTATGTATGGATGAATGTTACTTTTAATGATGTATGTTAAATAAAATTACTTACACTAAAAATATTTAAAATGTAATTTGTCAAGCCTTAAAAAAAATTCAATTAAGTTCGTGAAAAGTAATCTCTAACAAGGTCTAAAGAAGTAGATTTATCTTTTCATCCTATGCTTTGGAAAGGTGATATGTAATAAATAGAGGCATAATTTCCTGAAAAACAATAACAACTTTTGAGAGATTCAATCAAGTCAGAATCATAAAAAGTAATCTAGTAGCTAAAATGAATCATTCCATGGATTCTGCAGATTGGTAAAAACTTTAAATCGTAGATTCAGATCAGAAAAATCGCCAAATTTATGGCAAGCGCAAATGGAAGATACTTGAAAAGTCTTGTGGAAAACAGAATTAATCAACTTAATTATTAATCAATTTAATAATTCAGATCTTCCCTTTCAACAGAAACTGAAAGGAAGTCAATATCTACAATATAAAGAATGTATCACAAAGCGTTGTTTTAAATACAAAAAGACCAACTATTTACATACTCCTTAAATTGCGTTAGCTAGATGGTTATGCAGTTGAAAGCTGTTCTCAAAATGATTTATTTAAAAAAAATAGCAGAAATAACTTGATTTCCAAATAAAATGAATTATCTGTCAAATAGAAAGGCTCGCCGTGGCCTATTAGTTAGACAGCGTTCTTTAAAGCGAAAGTTCTACAGTTCTATCTGTTGCTCGATTCATTGTTGAAAATGAGAGATAAATGCTGTCCTTCTTCCTTATATTAGCACATTGTTGGGATCATTGCTTGGTAGCTTATTAGGTTTCTTTCTTTGTGAACGTGAATGTGACCCGCTGTGTATGAAAAGTTCACAACGAAGGCAATTTAAGAGGTGGGTATTAAAGTGCCTTATAACAATCATTTGACATTGGGCAGTGCCAAAATCCATCAAGCTAGTAGCTGCATTTCAGATAACTTTCTGAGAATAAGAGGACTCAAATGTTCTCCTCTGTAAAGATAACATACTTGATGCTTGGATTCTTATGCCAATGAAATAATGATCTTTTTCTGTAATATAATAAAGCTAAACTTTGAGGACTTAATATCATGAATATTTCCAATGGCAAAAAATTTATGCGAAGTGATAAGCTTAATCAACAGTTATTTACTTTAAACAATCAATTCAACAGCTTATTAATCCGACCTAAATACCTTCTAGAATGTTTGGAAACTAAGACAAAACTATCTTCAATTCACATCAGCTCTTTGCTATACTCACAACTGCCTTACATCAGTGATGCGGAAACTAGGAGTGACCAGAATTTTTTTGGGGGTCCACAAATTTTTATGAAATGCATCGTGCTTACATGCTGCATACCATACAGTGTACATATAAAGAGTGAAGCGCCATCACTCATTCTTTAATTGCAACTTCATGCTGTCCGTCCTTTCTTTGACCGTAATACGTAATCTATGTAAAGTGTGAAGGCACAAGTTTTTCACTCCGTTAGATAGCACCCTCTTCGCGGTAATTCGCCAGTTTTATTGAAAAGCGCCTATTTGACTAGACGTTAATCGCAGGGAAAGGACAAAAATTCGCTTCGGTGATCAGCCATTCAAATGGCGAGATACGCGGTGTATCAGATATTCAGAGTGAAGTGTTCGCATGAAGTTGTAGCATGTAGCAGTTGGCCTGCAATTGTTTTAGTTTATCCTCGAGTTTTATCATGTGACGTTGTGTAATTATGATTTTTTATATTTTTATCGGACTTTGCTACTCTTTGTTATCAGGTTTGTACCAATATTAGAGAAAGATCTCTGTTAATTTTATTGAATTTCTCGAAAAAAAAGATGAAATTTTATATATTATTTGTTTTAGTTTAAATAATTTAACCTCTATCTTCACAATGGATAAATGGGTAATACGTACACCAAGTACACCTTCAGCTAACAAACAAACAAATACTGATAAGGAGTCGCAAAATACTGAACTAAATGTTCGATCTAAAAAAAAAGAGAATACAACGAGGAAATTATTAAGTATGGTTTTACATTTTATGTTGTTGATGATGAAGAACGCCCGATATGTGTCATTCGCAACGAAAAATTAGCAAATGAGAGCATGAAACCAGCTAAATTAAAAAAGGCACCTGGAAACTAAACATAAAGATTGAAAATAAGCATGCCGATATTTTCAAAGACGAGCTGAAAACTTGAAAATTCAAAGTGCACATTTAAAGAAATTTACAACAATACCTCAGGAAGCATTTCGAGCTTCTTTTGAAGTTTCTTATCTAATATGAAAAACAATGAAACCTCATACAATTGGAGAATCCCTTATCCTTCCTGTAGCAACTAAGATGACATCAATTATGCATGGCGATAAATATGGAAATGAACTAAAAACAATACCATTATCAAGAGATACCTTGTCTCTGTGGATTTTCGAAATGTCACGAAATATGGAGTCAGAAGTCATAAATCACATACAAAATTAATCTTTATTTCTTTTATTACTGGACGAGATACCAATATTACTAAAATATCACAACTTATTATTTACGTTAGGTTTATTTTTAATGAAGCAGAAACGTTTTTATGTTGCAAAAATTTGGAAGGAAAAACAACTGGAGAAAAAATATTCTAAGTAATAAATGAATATTTTGAAACAAAGTTCCTTACCTGGGCAAAGTGTGTTGCGGTTTGTACTGATGGTGCTGCAGCGCATTAACAGGTTCAAATAAAGGGCTCAGAGGCTTAATTCAGAAGATGGCGCCTCATATGGTATTTAATCATTGTATCATCATCGGCAAGCTCTTATTGCAAAAGATATGGATGAAGAGTTGCACAACATGTTACAAGACACTGTTAGTTCAATTAACTACATTAAATGCAACAGCCACAACAGCCGTCTCTTTTCAATACTTTACAATGAGATGGACTCAACGAATGAGAGATTACTGTTACACACCGAAGTCAGATGGCTTCCACGTGGGAAAATACTAAGATGGATTTGAGAAATGAAGTGTACATGTTTTTAATCGAAAAGAAACATAGATTGGCAAGTTATTATATCAATGAAGTTTGGCTAGGGAAGCTGAGCTATTTAGTTGATATTTTCGAAAAACTTAACGACTTAAATTTGAGTTTGCAGGATGAGAATTCAACAATCATAACTTCAGTCAGTTAAATTCAAGTTTTTAAGAACAAGATTAGTCTCTGGCAAACTGAACTGAATAAAAACAACACCGACATGTTCCCTTGCTTTAACGATTTTATCAAGGAAAACAATATAGATATATTTACATTTAAAAACATCATTTCCAATCACATTGAAAAGTTAAAGGAAAATGTTTCGAGAAGATTCGAGGATTTTCCTTTGACTTATGCTGCTCAATTCTTCAAATTAGTGAGAAAGAGAGCAATTGATAGATCTAATTAGTTATTATACTCTTCGAAATCAATTTAAGACTCAGCCTAGCCAAATATTTTGGCTATCCGTGGATAAACAATATCCCGTTTTATGCAAGAATGCCATCAATGTTAATACAATTTGCATCAACGTATTTATATGAAATTGGATTTAGCAAACTAGTTTCAATAAAAATTAAATACCGCTTGCGTTTAAACCCTGAAGATAATATGCGAATTGCAATTAGAAACATACATCCAAACATCGATGAAATAATTAGAAATTTCCAGCCACATACATCTCATTAAAGGGCAATTTAATGATTTTTGTGCTATACAAAAAGTATTTTCTTAAAAATTATAAATAAAATTAATATGAGTCAAATATGATGATGCTTTTATTCGATGAAACGAAAGAAATGCGCGAAATATACATCGTATTTGTGAACATTTATCTCTAGGGGTCGCCAAAAATTTTCTTTTTACAAAAGGAATCGCAGTCGAAAAAAGTTTGCGCACCACTGCCTTACATGACACTCTCATTTCCAACCAAATTGCTAATTGACAGAATAGCTCATGGCAATATTTACGTATGATGTGGTTACACTACCTACGATTTATTTTTATAAAGTTACAAATCCTTTTTACATATACATTACATGTGTGTAGTGCACAAATCAGCTATTTTATTATATATATGAACCAATTTCTACAGCACAATTGTCTGATATATCATTTACGTGTTATTTTACTATTTGTTAATCTATACTTCATTTCTATAAAATTCTACACGTAACTTCTGAAAAATAACTATTTCCAGAATTTTTCATTAAAATATTTCAGAAAACTACATTAACATATCCTAGATAATTTTTATTCCCATTTGTATCATACTGAATTCAACTTTTTGCATAATTTTAAGCAAATCATGTTTTACCTTATTTTTAATTGAAAGCGATAATTTAAAGAAAGTCATATAGATATCACTCTAATTTTTTTTAAACTCACTTAAGTAACTTCTCATAAGTTTTGATCTTCATATAAGGAAATCTTCACAGGAACAAATTTTTCAATATGAACTAAGCAGTTTCATTACAAGGAAGGAGATTTGGTACAATAAAACTATTTGTTTTAGAATGTTATCGGCTTTTTTAGTACTTAAATGTACTTGATGGCCAATAAAAATGTATTACCCTAAAGGAAGCAAGTGGATCAAATAAAATTTATCATGCATTTGCAGTAATGTGATACACACGTCACGGGGGGCAACAGTGCCACATGCAAGTGTTATATAGGAAATTGCTAGTTTGATAAATGGGACATTTTTTGTGTCAGCTGTTTTCAAAAGCCGTTTTATTATGCATCTTTTGAGCAAATTTAAGTTTGACCGAGGAAGAATATTAACAGATATGGATTTCAGATTATCCTTCTAAGAAATCGGTAGTCGTATTGGACGAAACCAAGAAGCTTATGAGGATCTGCAAATTGAGGGACGTAGGAAATAATGGTGTGCAGATGAGACCGATTGCACCATTACACATGCAGCTTGTCCTTTTTGGACCTTGCGCCACAAAACCCAACGCACCATTACACATGAGGGCAGGAGTATTGTGCACACGGTCGTGGTGGATCACTCAGCAACATCACAAACCATAGAGCAATAGATTCAGTCTCGGAATCCTCATTACGAGCAGACAACGAACAAATAACATGTTATTCAATAATTAAATCCATATATAAAGTATTATCTCACAAATATATTTTGCTGTGATACCCGGTCGTCCCAAGTATAGCATTTTGGGTGGCCAGCAGTATAATTATTTTCGTCGCCTTCACTAAGGATAGCTGTAGCACATTAAATAGATCATGGTCATTGTCCTCCAAATAAAATACCTCTAGAAGTTGCAGGCCAAATATTGGGGGAAGGACTTCTATTTGATATCTGCTTCAAACTTATGTAGACTTCCATCTAACTGCTAAAGCCCAACTCATGGCTAAGCACAAGGAAGTATGCTGGTGCAACATCCATTTGACGCCGTTGCAGTAAGTAGAATGTCTTCAAGACGTAAATTGCTTTGTTCTCTACAAGCGTTTGTGGTGCCAATGCTGCGATGAACATCAGAATGGAACGAATCTTTACAGAAGAATCTCACTTCAGTCGGCAACACCACAAAGGTAGGATTCGAGTCTGGAGACACTGTGGTGAGACTACAGAGCTACTTTCGCTCTTATACATCATCACATCGGTCTTGTACCTACATCACAGTTTGGGATAGAATTGGGTTTTAGTCCCGCATCTCTCTAAAACGATATTATTTTCTGGTAACAGCCAGTGCTACATCTCTGAAATATTGGAGCACATGGTTTTTGCATAAGTTCAGAGATTATTCTACCAAACGTGATACGCAATGTTTAAGAGTTCAGATTAAATTGCTTCCTTGACCTGCTTGCTCTCCCGATCTATCGCCAATTGAAAACATTAAGTCCTTGCTTTGGATAACTGGCCTTGGATACAACACGTACACCCACTGCTGCACCAGATCAATTTGCATTGTGAAGAAGCTACATGGATTGCTATATATACACTAAAAATACATCCAAAATCTTTTATTCTATTCCATGGCAAAAGACAGTGTTTGTAGACAAGAGCGACTACACTAACTATTGATTTTATCACCTGCACTTCAAGTTATTAAAATTATAGCCGTTTGTGATCTTGGTATAATATGTTATCTGCAAAATAATATTGTTGTGATATCTTTGGTCTTCCTTGGTGTCATATTTTGGGTGGCCAGTAGTGTATAATAAAATATCCAGTGCTTCAATTTCCTTTGTGCTTTTATGAAACAAATAGAGGGAATGTTACTATTATGCTTTAAATCAAATCATGACAAACTGCAACAAATTATTCTGTTTTTTGTAATTCTGCCAATTATGTTTAGCATTTCAATAAATACATATTGATAATTATATATATATATATATATATATATATATATATATATATATATA
>JAPDSC010123726.1:821300-850450 GCA_026290005.1 Latrodectus geometricus | reverse complement strand
TATATATATATATATATATATATATATATATATATATATATATAATGTTTTGTTGCAATTTACCTACAGTAAAGTATATTGTGTGTGTTCAATTTAGTTTAACTACACTTTACAGTGAATAATACAGAATTTTATTTTCCTATGGCTAATAAGTAGTGTGTGTGTGTTAGTTAAGATATTTCTTTTATTCTTATTTAAACATTTCAAATTATTTATTCAAAAATGTGCAACAGGAAATAAAAAACGCGCAAAACATTAAACAAGACACAATATTTTCCAACTGTTCTCAAAAACAAAAATGCAATTTCTGCAATAAATTAGGATTGTGAAGAAGTCCAAATTTCTTTTTTAAAAAAGAATAGTTAACAATAATATTATTTTTAAGTTTTTTAATAATGAAGTCATAAAATAAAAAATTAAAAATTTATAAGAGGGAATGGGGTACAGATAGGAAAAGATATCAAGAAGCCACAATCACCAAAGAATATTTTTCTAAAAGTTATGCATTAACAAATTATGCAATTTTCTTCACTAATTAAAGAATAATTTTGAAATTAATCTAATAAGATTGTAAAAAATTGAGCCACTATTATTATACCTTGTTAAAAAGTCAAAGTATGATATTTAAAATTCTGGAAATTATCAAGAACAAATAAAATTTGTAGAAAATAATCACACTTGATTCTTAAAATATTAAAACTTTATTCAATTCATGAAATATTAACTTTATATGAATACTACAAATAGAAGATTTCAACTACTCTCATTGAAACAGAAACAGCACCAACTTCAGATAATACAAAAGATGAAATATAAAAACAGTGTATTGTATAACAAAATCTTTTAACAAATTTGCATAATAAATAAAATATTATTAGTCGTTTAGAAATAAATAATCCAAAATATTATAGAACATAACACGAACTGAGTATTTTTGGTCAGAATGCATAAACACAATACAAACAAAATTTAATTTCAAGTCACAAAACTAAATGAAAATATAAAATAAAAGGTGCTAAAATGTGCTAGTTACATAGATTCAATATTTCATTCAATATTTAAATTTATAAAGCTATGAGTATTATCACACAATTTCTTGAACAAATATGTTGGCTGATTCACTCAGAAATATTTGTGTTTTTTATACCTTCTAACAAATTTTAATGATAAATGAAAAACAATTTTGAAAATTTGAATTTTATTAAAGCACGTGCTTTTACATAGGGCAACAAAAAATATTAAACCTTCTGAGATATTAAAATTTAATTTTTATTGTGTGTAGCACTAATATTTCAGTTTTTAAACTTTTATATAAATTGCAAATATAAAATTTATATCCGAGAAAAGAGACAAAAATCCAATTCTATAATTCATAAACTAAATATCTTGGCATATGAATAAAACATTTTCATTTACAAGCAATATTACTCATTTTTTACAAATGATATTTTAATGTATGTTATATAAGAAAACAGAAGGTTAACTATTTTTTAATCATGCAAGAACAAAATGTAATGAAAAAAATAAGTGCTTAGGATAAAAAAAATTACGAAATTCACCACAACATGACAGAAAGAAAATGAAATTCAATATATAAGAAAGCATTACACTTCATCACAAATATCACATAAATGTATATATAAATACTTCAATTACATAGTGAGTTCTATAAATACTATTAGTTGAAATAATGAACCTATACATATGACATACCTTTCTTTCACCTACATTTCATGTTCAGTAACAAAATCTTTTAGGGTTAGCATTTCATTCATATCAAACAAATTTTATTTTTATATTTAAGCTGTTAACATTTGTAATGGAAGCTCATAAACACACATGATATTAAGAACATTTTAAAATTAGATTCATGTTATTGTGCATTCTACTTTGTCAAATCACTATTAAAATTAGGTCAAGACATCTAGAAACCTATGAGTGAAAAATATTTTTCAGGATCTTTCTACAAATGGTTAGGAGATTTTCAGTGTTATGCTTTAAACACTAATTTTAAAAAAGCAATAAATAAAATAAAATAAATTACACAAAACACCAATAAAGTTTTTGTCATGTGAATAAAATGTATTCTAATTACTTGTTCTTTAAGTGTATACCAGTCAGCAGATACAGGAGTGTGAGGCACACAATAATATGGAAACAAGTCTAACCTAAAACACCAAAGCTTTAAAGAAATGGATTATTTGTTTGAGGATTTGGAGAAAATGCTGCAGCTGTTGGCATTACAACTTGAATTCCTGATGTGGGCATTACAGGAGGTATAATTATTCCTGCTGGGAGAGGTGGAATCTGCATTTGAGCTCTCAGTTGATTAATCGTGGGAGGAGGTGGTCTCATGGCTTGGAAAGGGTTGTTTACTGGTGGAGGAGCTCCAAATGGATTGCCTGATCCCAGATCTAAGTAATAATAAAATACAATGGAAACTAACATGAGCTTACTTTTAAAAATGATAGAAAGAAGATTTTGTTGAAAACTTTAAGTGAAAACAAATCAATTTGATTCAATTTGTTTCATCAAATAAAAAAATTGGCATATTTTAATACTTAAAACAATTTTTGATACTAACGTATTAACATCACTGCAGCTAATTTCGCACCAAAACTTAAGTAAAATTAGTATTTAATCTAATTAGAAATTTTTTTTCACTAATTATGAAAAATATACTTATAATTAGAAAAATAAATTTTCTTATTATAAGGAAATTTCTTAAAATTCAATTGGGTTAAAAAGCTCCTGTGACACTTATACACAAATACCCAATTTTGTAAAAAATATCCTGATATTATTGTCAATATTTTTAACTATTCTTACGCAGTTTTTACCCATTTTGAAAGCTGCAGTAAGTTTTAATATTTTAGGTGCATTTAAATGCTTCATGGCGGTTTTTTTTTTTCTAGAAATTAACCCTATATACAACTTAGATTAAATTTTTACTTTATAATGTTGTCTGACATATACAACTTATAATTATCATGAAATAATACATTGACAAATAAAATTTAGAATGGATATGGAAGGATTTTTGAAATTTAAGTATTCTACATAAAAGGTTTAACAGGCTAAAAGGAAAATGTTTAAAAAAGTTACAAAAGCTAAAAAAATAAATAAATAAATAAAATAAACAAAAATCAAAAAACAGTGAAAGAACTTGGTATCTTTACAGTTTTCATACAGCTTGCATATTAATGTAATACATTTTTTAAACACATTTTTACCTTTTTCTGAGCCTTGAGAACTGACAAGAGCATCTAAATTAACTAAATTTGAATTCGGACCTAAGAAAGTCTCAGGTGTCTTTCTAATATTGCCAAAATGCCCATTTTCTCTGCCTTGACTGGAATTCACTAAGGATTCTTTCAATTCAGCCATATCAAAAGGATTTGGAGTTGATCTGTGTGCAGTAGTATCTAATATTTCAAATGATAGAAATTAAAATAAAACTATACAAGTTTAAATTATACAAATACTAATTTATGATTTAATGTAATGTATAAAAGTTTTTTAACAAGAATTTCAATATGTAAAGTAATAATAGAAAAAATAATTCACACACTTATGGTAACAATTAATAGCGCAAAACTAAAATCTATTACTACTAGATTATTACACAAGAAAATCTAATAGAAGTGAGCCTATAGTCAAATTTCAAGTCATATAAGGTTTAAAAATAATGGAAATACATAGAATGAAAAATAAAATAATTAGAGATTTTATTACAAAAAAAAATATTAACTCATTGATAATAGCTAGCTTTTTCTTTAACCCTTAAAGTTTTACAGTAACATTTTAAAAGTATCAAAAATTTATTAAATCAAGGAATATAATTTTAAAATATTCCTTCATTTAAAACTATCATTTCCAACTCAAATTAAAATTAAAAAAAGTTACATTTCTCTAAGAAAGAGAAAATCAGTGCTTCCTAACCATTTATCAGCAAATGTGTTTTATTAAAGTTAATGAAAGCTAGTAATGTGAAGATGCATAGCCAAACTAATACAGCTGATTTAAGCTGAACTATATTTAAGTAAATTATTATTGGAATTAAGTACACTAGAATTACTAATTTTTACCCATACATTATTTTTTTAGTAGGAATTGAATGAAATTGCTATAAAATAAGTAAAAGTGTGCATTTCACAATTAGATGAAAAAATTAAAATTTCATAATCATAAATATGGCAACAAAACTTTAAACAACAAAAACTAACTTTTCCTGAAATGTGATCTCAATAACAAAACAAAATAATTATAGTTCTAACTACACCTTCAACAATAAAAACGTCAGCACCACACAAACAAAAAAAGAAAACGTGTGTGTGTGTCCAGTAGATCACAACTTTCTTTTTTTAATTAAGTTAGATTTACCACTGAATCTTTGGTTCTGACTACTGCCTACAGATTTTGTTAAATGAAGAGAAGAAATCAAAGTATAGTTAGTTTCATGGTTCAAAGCAAGAAACTGCTATGGCTGATGTTACACTAGGTGAAAGAAAAGGTACTATGAAATGCCTGCCTTGTATATTTTGCTTGATCACTAAATAGTATCAAATAATTGTACAGACTTTTCTTCTGAACAGACAAAATGGCAAGGAGACACTAGTTCCACGTTGCAGAAACCATTTGCACAACACCAAGAATTGGGAATTATATTCCAAATTATAGAATTATATACCAAAACATCATTCAGTTTCTTTAGATGAAAAAACAATAAATAGCTCTTATATTTTACATAATTACTCATTATAAATATTTATTTATATATGTGTGTGTGTTATAAAATATTCAAATTTCTATCTACCAATAAAAGCTAAAGATTTTTCTATTTTATTACTTTCTAAATAGAGGGATTTACATTAATGTATATGTATAAAAACATACAACAGAAAAATATATAGTTTAAGAATCATTATTTGATTGAGTCTATTTAAGCATTTTTCAATCCAAAATCATTGAACAATATTATAAAAGAAATATTAAATAAAAGTGCAAAATCCCCTAAAATACAGAGCCAATTTTTTTTCACTCATTAGAATATAATAACTATATTCAGATTTTGAAAGGGCTATAGCAAAACAGACAGTATATAGCTTATATAAATTCTTTTGAAATTTTTAAAAAGAAAATAGAAAAAAATACAAAATTTTATATGGCATCTCAGCTCAATTCAGACACATATATAATGAATCAGTAATTATATGTTAAAGTATTTAATAAACTAGATAAACGTTGAATGGCTGTAAAAAAACAAAAGAATTTATAACAATAAATTGATATAAAATTAATTCATACTCATAAATTTTCCCCCCTTTGAAAAAATATTATTTCTAAAAAATTTTAAATCTGAGAGGAAAAATTTAATGATTTAAAGGGGAATATTAAAACCACCAGAAGTCGACAAGTAATTCATTATAAAGAAATAGCAAAAATAATGAAACAATTATTACACATTTTTTATCTTAAAGTAACTAACATATGATTTATTTAAGAATATTAATTATTTAACAAAAGGTGATTAAAGAATTTTTAAAATGCACAGAAGTTCAACACTAAAAAACTTGCATAATTTACTTATTCAAAAATTGTTTACAAGAGTACCACTACACAGAATTCCTAAAGATGGAAAATTAAAAATTAAAATATTTATCGACTGTTTTATGCAGACTCACAACATAATTAATTTGTGTTATAAATTTATGTTTTTCACAAATGCTACTATTTTTCATTAAATTAATTAACGAAATTTTTAAATGAGACATTCTTCAAATTAATAAAACAATGTAATCATACTAAAAATTACTAGTTAGGTTTCATAAGAAAAACTACTTGGGTTTTAAAAGAAAACTTATGGTAGTGCAAGTAACCTAAGAAAAAAATAAACAAAAATCTTACAGCATAGCATATACCTACACAGAAATAGGATTTTTACTCTGAAATAATTGATTAAAATGTGTTAAATATTTATGCACAAAAGTAATAGAAAGTTATAGAATAGTAATAAAAGTAATAGAAAGTAATAATATAGATAGATTTTTTTTTACTGACCAAATAATATTTATGTTTTTTTCTAGACCGATTAAAGTTTCCCTTCCAGGTCTTGAAATTTTCTCACAAATATTAATACATACGATAAATTAAAGAGTGATTCTCAATACTTTTTCATGTGTCCCATTTGGTAAAGTATAAAAACCTCATACAGTAAATCATCAATACATTACATAAGTTATGAAACCTTTCACATATAGAAACATATGTAAAAAAGCAATTTTTAGTAGGTTTAGCAAATTATGTCTGCTTTACTATGCCAAATACTTCATTAAAAATCTAAAACCAAAGCTTTCAAGAAAAATCCAATTTATTTGAAAAACATATTCCTTCTAGTTCAAAATATCCAACTACCTACAATCACAAGATTTTCTTCACAGTAATGAATTACACACTATTTTCTAATCCATGTATGGTTAGGTAAGTATCAAATAAACAGCTTATTACTTTACAATTATTAAATGCATTTTCTTTTATTTTAACATATATATTTTTGTAGTTGATAAATTTTCTTTTGGAACCTAAATGCTCAGTAATCAATTTATTCTCATCATCAAAAACTTTAACCCTATTATTTATTATTTTACGTAGATTTTATTTGAAATTTCATCAATATTTAATGAAATTGACGTGAATAGCTATATTTGCTCACAAAAAATTCCCTCCCTCATGCTTTTAGCCATGAGTCATTAATACATACTGCACAAGTTTTTCTCATCCTTAACCTGCACAAAGCTAATTTATTATTATTTCCTATCTTCTTGAGTAAAAAATTTTAGAACTAAAATGAAACTAAGAGTGTTCTTATTAAAAAAAATAGCGATGATTATTGTGTTTAGTAGGTAAATTGCATACAAGTCTTCATATTTCTAAGGGTACCATCAAAACTAGCCTCATCACAATAGAACCCAGATTGTATGATGAGAATGATGAACTCCACTTTCAAGACCAGTTTATTTAAGATAAAACTAGTCTTGAATGGTCCCTTAAACTGAATTATTTTAACATATTGATTCAAAGCAAATTTTAGACTTAATGAAAATTTCCTTGAAAACGTAAATTTTGAATTACAATCTCAACTTTAACAATTTTTAGCTTGGAAAATTGGCATCCCTGAATTTAGCTTAAGGTATTAGAACACAGTTAGCAAAACAATACCTTTTATTAAGTATACTTTAAGTTTACGTTTAAAACATACTTAACAAGTTATCAAAATTATTATATGAAAGATATTAAAAGGTAAAAAAATTACTCTGTTTGAATAAAAATGCAAATGTTCAGTGTCAATTACATAAAAATACACATAATTGCAAATGGGACGTTTTGAGGAAAATGTTCAATTGCTTCTAAATCATTTAAGTCTTAAGACTCTTATCATAAACCAACCTTCATGTAATCTCTGTTTTCATGAAGATTATTACTGAAGTGACTGATATCATTTTGATAAATAAGCAATGAGAAAGGAAATTAAATATTTATACTCTACACGCTTAATATTACAAGAAAAATTTTAACATCATCATATTTTAAAAAAATCATAACAAAATTAAATCATTCTCAAAATGAAATCCTTATCTAGAGAAAATGGGAACAGTAAATTCAAAGAAATTCACTCAATTGGGTTCAAAATCATTTAATATTTTTTAAAACAATATATAAAAAATAAGTTACATTTTTTTTTGTAGGGTACATTTTAGCAGAAAATTTTCATTAAAAGAGGTACCACAAAAGACAATTTTTAATAATTAATCCTTTTTCACTTTTTTATTTTTGTAACTTAGTTGGTACTGACATCTTCCACACTTAAGAAAAGATTCAGCATCAAAACTATTACTCATTAACTAAACATATATTTAACAATATCTATATAAATAAAATCCTCATTTTTTCCACTGAATATTTATCAGGTTGAATTGCAAATGCAGCACAGAATTTTGTGAAACTTAAATCATTCTATGCTGATCATCAGCTAATTTAAAGATAGAGAGATGTTTCATTTTGATTACAATGTTTGTAATTCATTTGAAACATAATGTTGAATTCCCTGTAAAGTTGCTACCGCTATGATTTTAATTTAAAATTTTTGCTGTGGAAGTCTTCTCACTTCAATAAAAAAAGTGTGATTCTTTTCCTTCTTTTAAATTATTATAAATGTGAAGCTACTGGGAGAAAAGAAAAATATTTGACATTGAATAACTCATTCTTTCAAGATACCCACATTAAAATTATTTTAATTGCCTCCATTGCATTTTCACTTTTATCAATATATCATCAGCCAGAAATGCATAAAAATGGAAATCAAAGAGTTCCAATTTAAATATTTAATAACTTTGTAACTAAAAGGTGTTTATTGAATTGCTTATCCTCAAAAGATCTGATACATGTCAGATCAGTTCCAGAAGTTGATATATATATATATATATATATATATATATATATATATATATATATAAAGGAATTAGATATCAAACGCTACTAAGAAAGCCCATTGCAATCTAGAATAAGGTATTTTAAGCACTACCACATTTTTTTGTTTCATAGTTAATATATACATCAGACATTTTGCGACAGAAAAAATCGTAAATTAATTTGTAATGTGTATGCTTATGTATTAACATTGAAATTTTGGTCAGAAGCAAGTTGTCAAGTATAAAGAACTATGTTTTGCATTCCTTAAATTAATTTAATGTGATGAAAACAGAATGTTTGTCTTTTCAATTCATAAATTGATTAAAATATAAAATATATTTTGTCATATGTAACTCTTACGCATTCTTAATGTTTTCACATTTACTTAGAAACTTTAGTTAGGAGTGATTTTTCAAAAATCCTTTAAGATTTAATTTATTTAGGCATATTGTATACTTCTGTTAGTTATTTTTCTGAAAGAAAAATTCCTCAAAAGGCCAGGATTCCCAAAATCTAGGTACACATTTTCCCCTGATAAAATCTAAACTATCTAAGCATGAGAGAAGTTAGGTAATCAAACTATAAATTCACTGAACCAGGTATAAAAGAATTTAAATTTTTTAACACAGCAAAACAAGTACTTCAGCTAGTAAATAAATAAATTAAAAGGGATATAAACATTTTCTTTTATTTCAGCGATTCCTTTTTACATTTATTCAATTAATTTTTAGCAACAAAGTGTAAAGTCAGAAACATTAAAAAACATAATGTCTTCTGTGTATCAATAATATTTTCAAACATTTATATAATTCATTTGTATGCTGCAAATACATTAAATATTAATTTTTAATTCATTAAGCAGTTTTCCTTCCTCAGAATTTTCCACTATTCTACATTAAAATATTTAATAGAATAAAACTTCAAAAATGAATGGAAACTCTCAGTAGTTTATACAATAAAAAAGAAGAGCTCACTACATAGATATATACTTCCATACAACTATAAACAGATAATAAAATTAAAAATAATAAACATTTTTGCTGCCTTATAATAATCTAAAAATAAAATTAAATGATTTCTGATAATAATTCCCACTTTTTAATATTACTTTAGAACAAAATTAACATGTAATGTTGCTTAAATGCTTTGTTTAAATTAATTAAAAAGAAACACCAATACAGAAAAAACTTCAAAATAAAAATAATTAATACAGTACAAGAGTTTCCATTATGTTATTAATCTTTAACCATTCTATACTAATACTAAAGATTTTGATATTCATAATTTCTCTATTAACATTTAGATTGCTAAATTAATAAAAATATGAAATATTTGCAATTGATAGGCAAGACTACTGAAAATTAATGATATTTTATAATATTAATTACTTAACACAATGATTTCATTAACTCTCTCACTGTGCATCCCATAATTTCTATGGTCAACCTAGAAGTAACAAAATTTGCACAACCTGTGATTTCTGCAGGGATGCATTTTTTCTGTCTATTTAATAGTGAAACCCAATCTTTCTCTGTTCATGGTTTTATTTCAGCTTTTCTGTGATGTTTATGTGTTTATTTAAATGTGGGTTAACAAATAGCATTAGTTATACACGTTTATGCAAAATAAGAATTTCTTGTAGCATTTTACAAGCACATTTCAAAGATCAAAGATGCCTGGCAAGAAGTGTTTTGAGAGAGATATAACGTATATTCCTGATGATATTTCCAACACTAATACTAATTTTGACTTTGATTAAGTATATTGATTGAAAATACTTATAGCAATTAGTGGAACTGATGAGAATTTCTCAAATCCTAAGTAAGTATTCCTTTAGTTTTGTAAATATTTTGCATATTTTCATCAGTATATACATTTCACCTTCAAAGTTTAAAAAATAAATCATAATTTAACCAAGAATAATTTCCAAAATTTTGCTTTTATATAATTATTCTTCAATTTCAATAGTCTGACCACCTTTTTCTATGATCTTAATATACATTGAAAATAAAAAAAATTTTTTTTACTGTTTTTGTATATTTTTGTATATTTTAACTATAAAATATATGTAGATTTGAAGTATGTAATAATTTTTTTAAACTGATTTTGATAAAAAATATACAAAGTGAAAAATGGTTAAAAGCTCCTTTTTTCAATTTGCTTTTATATAATTTACCACAAGTATTATAAGAAAATAAAATCATACTTTTACTTTAATAAATAAAAATGCAGATGTTAAAATATACAAATTATATTTCAAATAATAATAAAATTCTTCAAAAAATATTATTTTAAAATAATAACAAATAAAAGCAATAAATAAGTTACAAAAAGCAGCAAATCAGCAAGATAATAAAACCTTGCAATTTAAAAATATCTAAGATTGCAGTTTTAAAAATGATTCCTTTTTTACTAATTCAATACTTAAAAAAGCATAACATTAAAATATAACAAAATTTTAATCGATCTATATACTTAATAGGGAACTAGGAAAAATTTAATTACAAAGCAGCTTTGTATGCTTTCAGTTTAACATTTTCTAAAGGATTAGTTAAATGTATTTCACAGTAAGATTTTTCCTATCAAATAATAAATGAATTTTACATTATACTTCATTAAAAAGAAGAAAATAATTATCTATTTTTGTAAATTGTGGATTCTTTTTACACCTTATTCAAACAATTTTTCAAATTTTATATCTGATAATATTTTTCAAATAAAATTTGGAATTTAATTTTCAGTGTAAATTTTATATTTACTCTAAAAATTAAAATCCTAGCTTAAATTATTAAAATAATAAATATATACCTTCCTTATGTCAATGCTATAAATTTCAAAATGATAAATAATTTATAAATAAACAAAAGTATTTTAAATATAGTTAAACTAGTACAAATACCAATAAAATTTATTTTATAGCAGCAAAATAGTTTTTAAACGATTTTAATAAATTAAATATGAATATTTTTTAATTTTCTTTGAATGACAGAAAGAAAAATATAATAGAATTATAATATAAAACATCAAATTATATTATACAAAGAGTTTGAGATATTATAAAAGCATTTTCTTTGAAACTATGATAGCACTTCAGTTTAATTTTGAAGTATTAGTTAGATAATCACTTACAATGAAACATTATAATATTGCCATTGAAAAAAAAGCACAGAAATAAAATTCAAAACTTTTGAATACAAACAGTCATCCTTATCAAAGAGAATATTAAAAGAAAAAAATATTTAATTAATACTATCAAGTAAACCTGACATTAATTGATGGGCAAAATGCTTAAGAAAATATAAATTTAATGAAAATGAATAATAAAATCAAAATACTTTCCTTTGCTCAGTTCTTTAAAATGAAATATCATACAAAAGAGCACTTTTAGTAAGTTCTTTCCTTTAAAAAAATTATTGTGACATAAGCTAAACTTTGTTAATTTAATACTTTTTGCTAACTTTACACACACACACACACACACATATATATATATAACTTTTGCTAATTTTCTTGTAGTCACACAGTTCAAAATTTAAAAAGGCATAACCTGAATACAATAAAAGTAACACACCAACTAACAGTAAGTGATCCAAAACTACAATCTTTTTATGATTATTAAGCTTTAAAATATTAATAAAAAAGTAAAACTGATTAAGATTCTGGTTTTCAATAAAAGAGATATAATAGAGAAAGTAAGATTTATCGTCAATGAACATTTGGTCCCAGAAAATGCATCTCTGTAAACATTCAAAATTAGAATTATGAAATATGTAACTTATGAACACACATTACAAACACCTATCAATTTTAGATAACTATATCAAACATTATATTCTCAATACAAAATTATAATAAAATAAAAATAAATTTAAAAGAATATCAATGTATAGAAAAGATTAAAATTTAACAAATTAATAATTTTACATCAATAATTAAGACAATAAAAGAAGTATTTGTTAATTTTAAAAATCTATTCAATTTTAGAGGCATTAGTGAATCAACAAAAATTAAACAAAATGTTCTTATTCGGACATTTCCAGAAGGAATTAAGTAACTTTGAAAATAATTATACATATTTGAAAATATACAAGTTAACAACTCAAGTTGAAAGGATAAAATACAAAAAGTATAAACTCATATTTAGCAATTAGGATATAAATTCAATGCAGGTATAAAAATATATCTGCAGCTTGCAAAAATAATTGATAAAATAACTAATATTATGATAGATTAACTTGAAGAAAATTACTTCATATTTTAAATAATAATAATCCATTTTACCTGGTGAACTCATTGTTGAACGTTTGCTCAAAAAATCATAATCATCCAAGTCCCCAGCAGTCCGTCCGCCAAGAGCTTCAAAAGAAACGCTAGCAGAAGTTGACATTCGAGGCACCCATGCAGTACCAGCTATGTCAAATAGTCAATAAAAACAAGTATTAAAAATATTTAAGAACCAATGAAACTTAATTATGAAGTTAAAAGTTTAAATATTATGCAATTAGATGTAATTTACAAGGAAATAAAATTGATTGATATTTCATACTAACATATAACAATTCAAATAATATCTGTATAACAATTCAAATAAAAGCAAAGTTTAAAAAATAAGAAAAATTGAAATTGATGAAAAATTGAAATAGAGTTTAAAAAAATGTATATGTATTTTTAAATTTTCTAATGTAATTCTTAAGCATTTACAGTAATGTAATCAAATCCTGAAGGAAAAGCATATCATTATTAGCTTACAGTAATTGGGTTATTATTCTGATTTACAAAATGCACTCAAAATAGAACTGATAAATAAAGATCATGCACAAAGTGTGATGGAATTCTTAGTTATCTTTTGCTCTAAACAGTCTGGAAATTAGACAGAATAGACACAAATACAGAAAAATTAAGATTTACAAAAATAAATACTATTATCAAAAAGCTAGTAGTAATTAAGTAATGACAAGTTAGCTATCACTGAAATTATTTAACTTTAATAATAAGGAACATCAATCAGAGTATAAGAGATGTCATTAAAGAAAATTATCAAATTTGACAATCTCTAAGTAGAATATTGACAAAAAGGGCCAATATTAATGTTTACCTTAAAGGGAAAAAAAGAGTAAACTGGTACATTCATTTCATTATTTATGATACAGAACTTTAACTCTTATATAAATATCTACTTATATTAATTACTTTTTAAATAATGAATATTTTCAAATCTCTTTAAAGTTCTATATAAATTAAGAAATAATTAATGTTCTATATATAAAATTGATGTATACATTCAAGAATGAAAAAAAATTAAAAAATCACAAAAAATGTAACAACTTATGTTGTGTAAATTTTAAGACAAAAGGAGAAATTTTTCACTGCTTTTTAAAATTTTTTTAAAAGCATGAAATTTATTAATTTAATTTTGTATCAATAACAAAATTTACCTGAATCACCAGCTCTTATATGAAAAACAATTTCTTTTTACTTCAAATAATCTGTTTTGCACAAATTTTGAGATTAAATAATTTGAAATGAAATGAAACATTTTATTTATAAAAGATTTTTAATAATATTTAACATTTTAATTCAAATAGTCTTTACAAAAATTCTCAAATAAGTTGTATTTTATTAGTAATGATTTGTGTGACTATGTTTAAGTCTTGATTAGCAGAAATCATAGAAATTTGTCTATCATAGAATTTAAATTTTAAAAAATAATAGAATTTCAATAAATTTTATGGAAAAGGCTGTATACAAAAAAATCCCTTTAAATTCTTACTTTTTTTTAATACAGATATTATTCAAATAAACTTGTTAAACACATATTTTCACATGAAAATATTATAAGAAAAGTCTGAATCATTGCAATATACAGTATACAAAAACTAATGCCAGTAAAACTCACTCCTTCAAAGGCCTCATTTGTAATACATTGTGATAAACTACATTGCTTTAAGTTAAATAAACAATTGTAATGTAAAAACGTTCCTGAAATTGAGACAATGTTCACATAATTATTATCTAGTTTCATTAAATAATCCAATAGTATGTTGTGTAAAAAGCATGTTGAAGCATTTTAAGAAAGGTACAGGACAACATTTAAGCAGACACCAATATTTAAATGTTATTTTCAAATAGAAACAAGCTGACAATATTTCCTTACATAAATAATATAGATTGTTATTCATTTGAACTTTACACAATGCGCTGGAATGCTAATCACTGCATATTTCACCATAGGAAGCTTTTCATGCAGATCAGACATTCATTTCATGCAATATGTAGCAATTTCAATAGGCCAACAGTGTTGTATTTCACATTTTGTTTAATTGTTTAATAACTTAAGAAAAAATAACAAATTTTCCTACCTACAAATAATTGGTTCATGAGTGTGTTAACAGTTTTTCCAAATAAAAATAAAATATTACAATTTATGAAAATTTTTCTACCATATTATTTCCAGTACAAACAATTAAATTAATATTAAGTTGCTGTTTAGAAATATTAGAATTATATATTATTAGAACCTTAAGCATTTTAGTAAGTTATTAATGTACAATATATTTTTAACTACTTGAAACCTTTATAACTTACTTTAATAAAACATTTTATTTTTACATATTCTTCAAGTAAAACATTTTTAAAATTTCATAAAAAATTAATAAAACAATTCTTAAATTTAATATTAATAAATCCTTTCTCAGAGTAATATATGGAGGGAATAAAAATTAAAATTAAAGGAGGCAAGTCTACAAAACAGATTTTATAATAATACTGTTAAGTACAGTACCAGTTGTTGGAGAAGTAGAACCACAGCCTCCCCAAGGATCTGTTTCATTTACTGTTCCAGGACTTGCAGGTTGCCAAGGATCAGGCACCTAGTTTGAAAAAAAAAAAAAAACGATTAAATAGTCAAAATTTATCACCCATATATGCAATTAATATTTCTTTTAAAAAAATAAAATATTATGTAAAATTTTATATTATATAATATTATCATATTATATAATATTTGAGAAATAATTTCCAAAAGCATTATTCAAAAATTTATAAAGTTTTAACTGACAAAACACATTAATAAACTTTCAATTAAAAAAAGCAAATATGACGACTGTTTACGAAAAGAAAAAATAAAATTAAGATGACATCTGTAAGGGGAAAATCATAAAGCACGGAGAAACATGAAGACCTACATTGCACGATTTGCAAACATAAAATGTTTGTTGCATTATTCTTTGTTTAAGCAAGGTTTGTACTTTCTTCATCTTCTTTTCACCCTTTTTCATCACATTAAAAGTAGGAAAATACCTACTAGACAATAGAATAGCTGCCAGTACAGATCTGATTGTAACTGCTATGCTTCTAGATAATTTTGATAATCCTCCAAAATTTATTCAATAGTTTCATTTTAAATTGGAGAACCAACACTTTATTACCATGTTTTTTATAAAAAAGAATATTATAATTCAATATTACTACATCTATAAGCCAATAAATTAATTTTCTTTAACAAGACTCTTATGAGAAGTGAAAGGCAGACACTCAGTGAGCTCCATCTGATAAAATTTCCATGTCAGAATGGCTAGAAATATCACTGTAGCTGCTTGGATCACTCTCAACTATGTCTCTTATTGGTTCATTTATCACATGTGTATATTCTGCTCTGATATAAATAATACTTTCTCGGCATAATAGTCTGGGGCCAAGGTTTTTGAAATAAGAAAGGAAGTATGTGAAATATATCTGAAAGCAGCAAAAACTGAAACAGAACTGACACTAAAATCCTTAAAAACAACACAAAAGGAAAAAAAAACAGAAAAGAGTATTTGGAGAACTATCAAAAAGCAAGGGCTTTTATAACGTTGAAAGTTAAAGAGCAGAGCTCAATGTCTTTAAATTCCAATTCTCCACTCCTTTGCAACAGCTGACAAGCAAAATACGAAACGCAGGTAGAATATGAAAAAAACAGAAGGTCAGGATATTAAAATTACATGCATTTCAAATGTAATAAACACAAAATGTCATCTGGAGGTTACTAAAAAAATTGTTTCAGCTTAAAATTCAAAAACACCAACCTTCCACTAAGCCAGATCTTCTGGAATGCATGGTGATTTGTGTGGCCATGAGAGAATTCATGCAGAATGATTCAATCATCATAAACAGGTTAATAAAAAATTACAGATTTTTCTTCTGCAAATTTCAAACTATTTTCAAGCTACTTATACAGACTTATTTATTTACTTTATTATTCAATAGACTTATATTTAGACACATTATGAGCACTAAGTATTTTTTGCCCACCAGAAGCTCCATGGTGGCAGATATATAACTTTAGAATTAAATTGCCAATTCTTTCAGTTTCTTTGGATCACTCAATTATAGACTTTTCAAGCTTGTTTATATCCTCTTCCAAATTTATCTTTTTTTTAAATTTCATTAAAACAAAACTTTAAATTTTCTGCCACTATTATATGTTGTTTTTTCCTACTTTTATTCATCTAATATAATTGATACTTAATATAATTGGCACTGTCAATTATTAAACTTTTGTAAAGTAATACACGTTTCTTACTAATAGTTTTGTTCCTGAAGTGTTATCAATGATATGCTTGACCATTGAATTTAATATTTATACCCTCAATTCATCCATAGAAAATTTGTATTCAAGAGATTTGACCATTGAAACAATGAAAACATATTAATTGTTTTTATTAAATGACAATTTTGTCAAAAATACATTAAAAGGATAGTAATTGGCTAATATTTAATTCAAAAGATTCCTCCATACAATTTTAAATCACACTCCTGATTCTAAGGATTTAAACTTTTGTGTGAAGCTACAAAACATTCTTTTAAAAACATTCTGTTTGTTTGTTTGTTGGATGGGTTTTATGGCGCAAGGTCCAAAAATGGACAAGCTGCACCAAGACAATTAATTAATGCAAAATAAAATACTAACTTATTTATTTATATAGTTTCTTATTTAATTTTTTTAAAGCCAAGCAACTTTAAAATTCTTTAAAAAATAAAAATTTTTGTATAAATTATTATTAAAATCATCTGTATATAAAAATAAAATGGAAAATAATATTATTATATATATAAATACAATTGTAACAATAAAATATAAATATATTTATACAAATATAAAATATTTTTTAAATAAAATTTAAAAAACCTATTGCCCTTAAAAAGGCAAATAGGTTTTTGTGGGGTGGTTCCTCCAAAAAATCAAATAAAGTTATAAAATCAGTTTTAAAATAAAGTAAACGTTCATTGTTAAAATCTTTATATGAAATTAAAATATGATAAATAGTATATGGTTTATCACACGTTTCACACCATGGATTTAATTCATTCAGAAATAAGTGCCTGTGTGTGAAACGTGTGTGTCCTATACGAAGGCGGGTCAGGCGGACATCCGCCCTTCACAAAGGTAAAACCGATAATGTGGTGAGAGATGGAAAAATTGTACACAATTTATTGGTGACCTGCATGCTCCAAAGTCCTGGAAGAGTCCATTAACTTTTTTACACCCTTTCTCACATCTAAAAGAGGGACAAATGATTGAATTATAGGTGACCCAGCTTTAGCAGCTGCGTCAGCCTTTTCATTTCCCTCAAGACCTACGTGACTTGGGATCCAACAGAAGATTATTTCATATCCCTTGCCAGCAAGGGAATCCAATGCTTGGAAAATCTTAGACACAACAGGATGACAATAAATATTTATATTCTCCAACGTTTTTAAAACACTTAAGCTGTCAGTATATACGCAAAATTTTTTAGAATTTACAATATTCACGAGTTGAAGTGCCTTATAAATTGCGGTTACTTCAGCCGTAAAGATGGAGCAGGATACATGAGGGCTATAACTATAAGATATATTATTAATGAAAACACCACAGCCGACATGACCTGGAGTTTTCGATCCATCCGTGAATTAAAAACATTCTGATGAATTATTTTTAGATGCATTAATACAATGACAAAAAAGGTTCTATATTTTATTTAAATAATTGCTTTGTTAATTATCATAGGTCTAAACATGAAATACTTCTTTTCATTTCTCTATCCATTTCTCTTCAATTGATATTAAAAGAAATTCACAATTAAAATAAAGTCTATCTTATGTTTTCTAATCTAACATTGCATATATTAAGTTTTTATAGTTTTGCTTACATGTAGTAGAACACAAAAAATATTTTTTTTTTTTTTTTTTTACAAATTTAAAAATTAAAATGAAAAATTCCTCTAACTGATAATATTTTCTAACAAAAAATAAATATCTGATGAAGACATTAAAAATTTTCCAGGGGTTAGTTAGTTTCCAAGAATTCTGGAGTTTCTAGAAGAGTACACATCTTGTACACTAAAATAAATAAATAATAATAATAGAAATAAGTAATGGGAGAACAATGAATAAAATAAAATATAAAATATACTGTTTAAGCCAGCTGATGTTTTTACAAAACTTTCTTATTTTTCAGTAGAATAATTATTTTTATTCATTAACAGAAATGCCAAAAATCTTATAAAAATCAAATACAAAAATATTCCTTATAAAAAATGATTTAGGAAAAGGTTAAAATTTGCTTCATCTGAAAGATACAAGTGTTATTTTTTATGTTAATTACCTATTAATATATTAAGTAGTATATTTATATTCATAATTTTTGGCAGAAATATCCATCTGTTTGATCATTTGACTAATATTTAAATCAAATCCCACAATCATTTCTCTAATCCTCACAGTTAAAAATATTTAACTCCAAACATTTACTTGGTTTCATAAAGAAATAAATTAACTTAAAAAAAAAAATCTTGACTGAAATATGAAACATTTGTTTTAATTTCAAAATAAAAAGAGTATTACTAAGAAAAACAAAACACATAACTATTCTGAAAGATATAAGATATTTTTTATACAGATATGATTTTCTTACATTAGAAACAGGCATTCCCCATGGGTCTGTGTTTTGCTTTGGAACTGAATGGTTAGTCGGTGACAAGTTAAGAGCTAAAAGATCAGATGATGCATCTTCAACTTCTTCAGAGCCATCTTTATGATAATTTTCTTGACTTTCATTAAGTGCCATCTGAAGCCTTAAGTCATCATTACGACGTAACCTTTCTTCTTGTTCAGCTTCTTCTTTACTCATGGCCAAAGCTAACTGAAGTTGCAGTTCTTCTTCTCCAGCTGTTTGAGGCCGAGCATTTTCTAACTCAGTACAAACAGCTCCTAAAAAAAAAAATAAGACAATTATGAACTATAATGAAAAATAATAAGACTAAGCTCCTATGTGTATATATAATACACATTGTTCACCACTCTAAATTACTAATCAAAAAGTTAAATTTTCATTTAGAAATTTAAAAGTATAATATTTTAAAAAAATTAACAAATTTTTTAACTGAAATAATTTTTTATCACTACACATATTTTCAAAACACACTTTCCTCATTTTTGTTGCAATAAATGAATAATGACATCAAATAATGGCAAAAAATTCACTTGATTTCCACCTTTAAAATATGTGACTCCGTATGAAGGAAAATATTAATTTTAACTCAAATCATTTAAACTTCAGTAAATTAAGTACGATTGTCTACATAATGTTTGCAACTTTAAATCAAACTGACAATATTGAAGAGTACAAAAATATATGATAACTAAGCAAAATAGATTTGCCAAACTATAAAGAGAGAATAATTAATATTTCATTACACATTTCAGATGAAAAATGTTGAGCCATTTGTATTGAGTTTCTATAAATCAAAACAATATTACTTTGTTTCCTGATATAAGGTCATACAGATTAAGGTACATAAAGAGATATTTGACTAAGACTTTTATCTTAATGCACATTCTGAAATACTACAATAAGACACGCTCAAAACAGAAATCAAATTAAATTACTATTAAATGGAAAAACAGATACTGAAAATTCAACTGCGTTTTTAAATGATGTAAAAATTAGCAGAATAATTCTTGAATGACTAAGATTCTTTAAAAAATTCTGAACTTTTTAATACCTAATAGTGATTTAACAGAATTAAAAGAAAAAACACTAAGCAAGAGACTACCTTTCAGAGGTATAATTACAACCAAATACCCAACAATAAAATGGCTAGGATTTTACTAAAATTTTGATAAATTTAAAAACTGGAATAATTTTTCAGCACTTAATGGAGTTGTACAAACTGAGTAAAAGTTTTAAACTTTAATCTATTTAAATACCAATTCAATACTGATTCTATTTTTAAAAAAATTAGCATTTAAAATTCATATTCAATTTATGGAATACATAAGATGAAATAAAAAAAATGAAAAAGCAACCAATTTTTTTATAAAATATCATTCAGAGTATGGGGCTTTCTAATGTTTTCCATGAATTTGAACATTATTATATACTTTTCAAAAATAAACTACTCTTCGCAATAATTAATTCAAGTCCAAAAAAGTGCAAAATATTTAGATTGAAAATATAACACTTTTTGTCATAAGTTCCTTTAATAAAAAATGTTTAACATATCATAAAAATGTTAATGCAAACCATGTTTTCATAACAAACACTTACTTTAGGTAAAAAAAAAATTCAAGATATGGAGGAAATTTCAGCACAGGAAGATTATAGATTTCAAGTTACTTTATTAAATATAATAATTTTTTATTAGAGCTAACAGTTTAAAAGAAATGGTTAAGATTCAACTAAACATATAAGCACACATAATTTAATCAAATTTTATTCATCAAAATCTCAATTACAAATGCAGCATTTTTATTAGCAAACTCACAATAGAAAATGAGAAGCTGTGCCACAACTGAAAGGTTTTTGTTTGTAAATACACTTTGTGATAATCATAAATATATAAAAGAAATTATACTATTTGTCAATAACGAAACCAATAGTGGAAATCTTAAGTTTGAAATGTATAAATCATGGCATCTTTAAAACCACCATTAAAGAAAACTTGTTTTTGAGTACTTAAAAAAAATATTAAATACCTCAATAATTTTTGTTTTATTTTGTTATTCTAATTTTCTACCAAAAATTTTTAAGAAAATAAGTTTTATTATCAAAAAGCATGAAATTTTTTACTGTAAAATATTTTCCTTAAAAAAATGTCATGCAATCAAAACAGCAGTCAAAAATTAGAATCATTGAAACAATTACAATAAAGAGAAAATAAAAAAGATATAATCCTCTGTTCTAAACATACTTAATGTAATTGAAGTAAAATAATCATAATATTGTATTATTTATTTATTACATTAGTAAAGCTGAATAATATCCTTCTTAATGTTCAATGAAGAATTAGTAATTGACTTTATCTTAGATACTTATTCTCAGATTTAGAAATTTTTTATGACAATTTACATTTTCTCAGACTGTTTAATAACTGAATAAATTTCAAAGTTTATGAGAAACTTTAAGTACTAAAGAAAGTAGTATACAATTGTTGATACTTAAAGTATTCTATCTTTAATGGTATTTAACCCTTTGACGGTTATAAAAATGAGCAGTTCACGCAGCATTAGTTTACTTAATTCGCGCAGCATTAGGAGTAAACAGTAGTCGAAAGTGTCAGCTGTTTTCCCCCGCCGTTCTTCCGAAAATGTCACCTTTCTCTGGCGATGCCGTAGATAGCTTGCCTCGCGCGTTTTAAAAATGTCTTAAAGTATTTGTAGTACATAAATAACAGTTTTTATGTACTTTAAAATAATTATCAAACAGTAAATTATAAATGATTATAACCAATTATATAAATAATAATAGTTAATTATAAATATAAGACAAATATTAAATTGAAAGGACTAAATAAATACAACTAATGTAAAACTTTATGAAGCACAGTATAAATACAGTAATTACCTAAAAATATTTTTGTGTGTGAGTCTTCATCAGATTCAAAACTTGATAAGCTTTCTGTATCATAATCATCATTATAACTATCTAATTTTCGCTTTTGAGCCATTTTACTGTACAAACACTCTAAAAACCGCGCCAAAATACGTACAAACTGAACAAGGTCAAAAAAAAATCCACCTTCATTATGCAAAGAAATTCATGGAACTCGTACTGCCATCTGTAGACAGTAAAACTAACTAAATTTCGCTAGTAGCATTCATTTGAAACACAATCAGTGCAGAATAATAATGGCGAACGAAGTCAGCTCATCAGCGCGCATTGGGGAAAAATTTCACTACGCGAGTAGTGTTCGTTACTAACCATTTCGGTCAAAATCTTGCTCCAGAGTGGAACTCGTTTGCACGAATTATGAAGCACGATTCGATTGTGAGCTGAACTCGTTCATAACCATCAAAGGGTTAATGAGAAATCATTACAATATTTAAAAATAATCCTTACAATTAAAACATTTTTGTTAGTATGGAAGAAAAATATTCTTTTTTAATAATTTATTGAGTTGAAATTTTTTCCAATATACACCAAGAAAAAATATTTCTATAACTATCAATTCTTAAGAAAAATGCAATAGTTATTAACTTCAAAACTCATGTTTCTCATATTTGAGAAAATAGAAAAAATATACAACTACAATTTAGAAAACTTTTTCAATTAAAAAAATTCTAGAATTACCACATAGGATTTTGTATGGTGAGCTAAACTCAGCTTTGAATATTAACATGGCTTAAGAATAGGTATGGATGATAAAATGTGCCAAACTGGCCAACTGAGACAGAATGCATTTGTATGATGTAAGTTGATTGTGTACATGCACAAAACTTGTTTTGCATGCTAGTAACCATTGCAGTATTCTATAAGTAATTTATTTTCATTTGATTACAATCTAAACTTTTGAAGTGAATAATTTAATGTTTATGCTATGAAATTTTTTGCAAAATTTCCAAAGATAAGTTTGCAGTGAATTTTTTATTTCAAGTTTCTTAAGTAAAAATTTATTTTGTAAGTTCAAAAAATAAATTCATTTTTATAATGTTTTCATCATTTTGAATTATTATTTCAAAATATTCTTTTTCCTCGAAGAGTGTACATGGCCTTTTAAATATTCCAAGAATATCATGAATGAATTTTTGGGAGCTATAAAATCTGCTGTCCAACTAGTGCTGATGATTCTGCAACCATCAATGATTAAGTGAGTGATTTTATTTGCTGTTTTTAATAAATGCTATTTTATATTACATAATAAGTATTGTATAAAAACATTAAATATACTTGTATTTATATTTATTCAGAATAGTAATGTTGATTAGAAACTCTGGTTTTTGTAAGAATGGATATTTAGGTTAAAGATTTATTTTTATTGCTTGGTTTAAATCTGGTCAAGATTGCACAATGAACAACTTTCTTTTTTAAGATATGTGCCACTTCCAGGTTGATTAAAATTCAGTTTTTCATAAAATGCATTTTATTTACATAACAGATTTAACTTTATTGCCCAATGGTAACCCATTATGTGATATTTAGTTAATATTTTTTATATTATGTTATCTTTTTGAAAATTGGTTTCTAGTTATTAGCATGTTAATATTTCTGTAGTATGTAATTATAATGAGATATTTGAAATTTAAAATAGTGCACAAATACAAAGTTGAATTTCGAGTGCAATCAGTATTTGGTAACCAGATATTGCACATAGTGACATAATTTAGGTTGCGGAGATAACTGTGCAGTGCTTGGCATGAAAATTGAAAATCAGGCCAATCCTGCATAGTTTCTTAGTGTTTTATGTTTAATACAAATGAACATTAAAAGAGAATTACAAAATTACTAAACCAACTTTTCATAAATATTTTATTTATAACATATACTACCTCTTGCAGAAGGTAAACCATCTGGAGATGCATCAGCGGAATCTTTTCCTCCAGGTGATGACTGAAAAGGAATTCCTTCATAAATAAAATAATAACTTTTATTATAATAGTGTAACTGCAAAACAATATAAATTAAATATGGCTAAATTTCCAAAATTAATGTAAGGAAAATGTTTTACAACAAAAATTTCAGATATCAACAAATGTAGATAATAATTTTATTATAAATAGAAAAGTTAATTATTACAAATCTTTAATTTACCAATATTCATGATTTTATAACTAGTGAATTATGTGGTCACAGACAAAATAATTTTTGTTTGTGTGTAATTATGAAAAAAACTTTTAAAAAATCTTTTTCTCAAATCCATTTTTAAACATCTTTTGATTGGTTTTCTTCTATCATACCATTTCAGTTTTTATTTTAAAGCTGAGAAGCGTGTCATATTTTTTTTTAAATTAGAAAATTATTAAGGTTTTCTAACTGTGGATAATTTGCATGCTCACATAAGAAACTTAGAATTTTTTAAACAATTCCTTAGGAAAATCTCTTGCCTTATCCATCTCACATTTTATAACCTATGGATCAGATCATAATCAACAACTTTCAGCACAAATATCAGAGTATTAATGCAAAGAGTGATCATGGACAGAGTTACAGTGTGAGGCCTCAGAAAAATGACATTCAAGGCACAATGCACTTGTTGATCTATGCTTGAATAATATTAATAAATTTTGACAAGCAGACTTTATTAGATACATTGAAAAAAGGCAAGATATGATTGATGATTAGTAACTCATACATGAATTCTGACAAAAAAGCTCATTCCTTATATAAAAAAAACGATTTTTTTAAGACATTTGGAATATAGACTTGGATGTAATTTGTATGAAGAAGGTTTTAGATGATGAAATTGTGGAGAGCATGATCAGTTAGAATGAAAAAAAACTTTCAGATATCAAACAAGAAAATAAAAAGATGAAACAGTTATCAAATAAACAAGTAAGGTTTGAGAAAAACATACGTAAAACAGACTCTAATGAGAAAATTTATTCTTAACCCCTTAATTGGTCTTTTTTCCAGAAATGTTTCTAAAAAAAGCATATTTTTATTGCATATACTTTAAGTCCTAACTTACTATAAAAAGAAAAGTGAAAGAATTTTTCAAAAAAATTTGACAAATAATGAATTTAAGCATTTTTTATTTTATAACTTAGTAACACAAATGTATTCAGCTACATGTCGGCTTTTTGCAATCACAGAGTTTACACAATGAAGACTGTTATACAGATCTCCCATACTGAATGAAAATTAAATCTGGGACACGCAGAGGAGGTAGGTCTTCTACATTGATTTCAATAAAATTTCTAGCAGAAATCAAATCATCGTAGCTAAGCTCATTACACATGTCATCTGAAGAATTATTTAGAACAAGACAGTTCTGAATTTGTATCCAAATCATCAGAAGAATCTAACAATAAAGTATCATCCTCTATATCAATCATCTATTGTATCATCCATAATAAAAGAGCTTTGAATTCACAACAGAAAACTGAGTAGCAAAACTTTCAAGAAAAAAGAATGCAAAATAATTTTGACTTCCAGTAACAAAAGAAAAAACTGAATGCTTTTAAATGACATGGACAAGTTACCCCATCTATTGAAATATCCTAATACAAAAATCTCTTTCAATATATTAAAAATATGAGCAAATCAAAACAAGAAAGACGGAAATATAGATGCACATATACTGTACGAGCAAACAGATATGGTTAATGATCAGTAGCCCATACACCATTTGGACAAACCAGTTAAGGAGTTAAAAATGCAGTTTTGAAAATAAGAGACTACTTTGCCTGATTTTTCATCAATAAAAAGAAAGTAATAGTTGTTTTTAAGTATAGATATCATTTTGCATGTATTTCTTAAAAAGTATATATTGAAATAACTTTTCTGGTAGTATTTTACTTACAGAAAGAGAATATTTTGCAAAAAAAATGACTTTAAAATTTTAGTTGTATTTTCCTAATTTATGAACTTTAACTTTTAATAATCATTTTACTGTTCTCTAAGAGTTTGTAAAAATCAGGTGCACTATTTATACATATACTATCAGACACACATACACACATTTGAAGACTATCATGCAGTATTTTTCAAATGTTTTCATTAATATTTTTTCCACTTTATAACAAAGAATGATATTTCTAAAAATGCAAACAAAAACACTTTCACTTCAACCTTTCTTTTAAGAAATTAAAAGATAAAGGCAGTACATATAAACAGATTTTTAATTATATTCAACATTTTTAACTTGTTTTCATAGATAATTCTGCAATGATGGAAATTTCATAAAAAATTTTCCCCCAAAATTAGAATGACACCCCAAGCATAGATTAAAGCAATAAATTGTAATTCAAGTTTATTAAATAAGAAAATAGCAGTGAAAAAATGCTGCTAATATATTAAAAGAAAAAATTATATATACATCATCTACCAAAGAAAACTCATTATTAGAAAGATTATTCATTATTAAATTAAAAATTAAACTGCATTTACTATAGGAACATGAAAATTAGAGAAAAAATAAAATAAAGGACTCACAACTAATTTATCCATATAAATACAATATGAACTTTGAAGGATGTTTACACAAATTTTATATGTTTAAGTGTTAAAACTATTTTACAAAAATGTTAAACAAATAAAACTTAAATAAATTAAAATTGCTCACTCCACTAGCTGCTTCACTGCCAGAACGAGATATTGACTGAGCAAAACGCTCTTTTGCCTTCAAAGCTCGTGATCTCTCACTTTTTAATCTCTCATCATCTTTCAAAAGAGCAACTAATTGCCGAGATTTTTCTCTAACATTCATACCTTGATCTTTATTCTCCTCTACATATTGAAAATCCTTAAGAGTTTGAATTGCAAATATATTTTCTTTACATTGTTGTGCAACCTATAAAAAATATAAAATGAGAAATACAGAAAATGTTATTCTAATGTTACAATAGATTATTGACAGCTAAATAATATTTTAAAAAATTATTCCTCCATGCATACAAATTTTAGTATTAAGAGAATATGAGTGTGAAACCTCACAAAAAACATATAGCAATAGATTGGCAGATATTCCACTTTGAATCTTTTTCCCTTACTTTTCTAGAATTCTGTTTCCAATAAAAGCATTCTCTGCTATTTGGATCAAGGGTACATACAGACACATTATAAATTTTAATTTGACAAAGAGGTATATTTTTTAATAAATAAAAAAAAATCATTTGATATTTACAATCTGGTGAGTCAGAAAAGAGATTTCATAAATATTTGATTAAACATAAGTGTACTCTGATCAAAAACAACTATTTTTTAAACTTGTGACACAATCTTTATGATTAATTTAAGGTTCACTGCACCAAGACTTGATTGTAATGCAATTTATCAATAATCAGACATTTGTAAAAAACAGAAACTTTAGAATGCTTTTATTATTCACATTTGAATGTGTATGCTGGTTACCAAATTGTCAACTTTTTATCATAATTATAAAAGTTGTTTACTATAACATAAAATTATATTACTGTATGTTCATATTTTGTCAAACTACCAATGAAAAAATTTTAATATTCTTCAATGAATTTCATAAATTATAGCTATTTTTTCAGTAAATAATATTTCACATTGTTATTCACATCAAACAGCTATAATTTATAACATTTATCATTTTTTCCATTATTATTCTCGTTTTCAGAACTTATCTTTTTAATGAACAGGAAATTTTATTGGAAGAAATTGATTCAGTCCTCAGCTTGAAATAGACAAAAATTATTTTATTCAATTCAGTATTATTTAATTAAAATTCCTGTTCATTTAATAAATTTATTAGCTTCACAGATTTGATTAAAAAGTTCCATTAATTGCATATCCAAATCATTAATTGAAATATAAGGTGTCCTTGAATTATCGCTGGATGTTTACTTTGAATATTCTAAAGTATAGATTAAGCATTTCCTTAAATGAACTGTATCTACAAATATGATTTGAGAATTACATTTGCTAAATAAGCAATAGGGGAATGTCATCTTTTGAATAATTATTAAACAATTTAATTTCATAGTTATAATAGATCTTATAGCCAATCAAGTTATTGATGGTTAAATTATCTTACAAAATTTGTTTTATTACAAGACATTTAATAATTCCTGAGAAAATCTTGCTTATGAATTAAATGATTTCTAATTTTGTTATTTTAATATAAAGAGAAAATTTAAATATCATTCATTGAGTTTTTTCAAAGAATCTGATAACAGTATTAAAAACCCTAACTATATTTTGAAGCTTGGCTGTCCTTTTAATGATAAAGAAAACACAAGAATCAAGATAATCAAAAATACATATTTTGCCTTAGTAGAACATATACTTTCTTATAATGACCATATGCTTCATACTAAAAATCAATCCAGAGAACTTTACAAGAAACAGTCCATGATAAACAGCAAGCAAAGTTTTTATTCTCAAGTTGAAGAAATTTTCTCAGATTAAACTAAATTATCTTTCTTGAAAAAATAATTCTTTAAAAAAAATATTGTGGTTTTGATTCTCTTTTGTATCCTTAGTTTAGTTTGTTTATCACTCAATGATAATAAAAAGCAGAATATTAAACCCACTAAATACCCAACCTAAAACAATGATTCTCAAACTTAACATCATTGTACCTCCAATTAAAGAAAAATATTTTTGACCTGTTACTTAAGCAGAATTTTCACTATGAAATATTGAATATTTACTTTATATTACTTGTTATATCTGTCACATTACATAGTATGTTTCTATGTGATGTAAATATATATATATATATATATATATATATATATATATATATATATAT
>JAPDSC010123726.1:788476-801713 GCA_026290005.1 Latrodectus geometricus | reverse complement strand
CACTGCATCAACAGCCGATGACGATGTCGAGCACAATGTGCGGTAGAGAAAACAGTGACCGTTTCATGTATAAGATAGCGGGCTCAGACCGATGAGAAAATTCGGTGAAAAGTGAGTTACCAATGAAACTGGTGAATGGCCAGTGTAATACCAATAAGCCTCTGCTACTAGGGGTGCTCTTAATGTTTATCTTCTACAAATCATAAAGTTTTTTATTGTCTGCAGTATGGGTTATGACTGTCAAACATTTGCTTCAGCATTTTCAACAGATCAAAAGTTCCTTGAAACTATATATCACACTGCCCTCCGAATTGTCACAGATCTTCCTATGTGGACCCTATATCGATACTTCTACTAGAAGCAGGAGTAACTTCTCTTCATTCAAGGCATGAAATTCTTTTCTTAAACTTTTACATTTGAAACTTTAGCAAATCATCATTATCCCCTTGTGCCTCAGTTTGGGAAAAGCTGATTTACAATCAAGTTAACTATAATCATTATCTGGCCATCATCGCCAAAAAAGTGTCTGAACTATCAAGAAATAAATACATCATACATATTAAAACTTCCGATAGGCTGGCCAAATATGTCTACAAAAATTCCCATTTGTTGCTCGGGATTCCCCTTTCAGACTAAATCATTGTCAAAAGATATAATTTGTATGATATTTTACCAGGTATGTGAATCGTCATGGCATGAAGGTAAGCTTATTTTTATTGATGCTTCCAAACAGGGATCAAATAGGGTTTTGCTATAGTTAATTTTACAAATAGTGTTTCAATAATAGGAAAAATAAGTTCCATAAACTCTATCTTCTCAACAGAGACCATGGCACTACTTATTGCAGTCTGTAAATTCATCGATGGACCAAAAAAAATATGTCATTTTCACGGATTCTTTTTCTTGCATCTCAGCTCTTTCGGTTTGTCCTAAGACATCACTGATAATCCAGTTGCTTCGATCACAAATTCTGTAATCTATTAAAAAATGTTTGTCAATACAGCTACTTTGAGTTATTGGATATTCAGGGATTGAGGGCAATGAAATCGCTGACTCGTTTGCCAAAGTATCAATTATGAGTCAATATACTTTACGATCTATTTCTGCTGAGGATCTGGAACTACGCATACTTGATCAAATGTAAACATTGAAAATATGCAAAAACGTTCTCTCATCTTACATCTATTCAAACTAATCGTAGGCTGTTAACGAAATCCCAACTAGAAGACGTATGATTAGAACAAGATCTTATCCTGCCAATTCGGTTCTATTTACACTTAATCTCTGACATATTGATCGTGGTGTTTCTGAAACTTCAGATCATATATTTCTAGACTGCCCTTTGTAAGAGGATCTGAGGGATTATCTACCGAAAAGATTAGGAATAGGACTATTATCGTTTTCTTGAATATTTAAATTATCCTCAAATTCGGAAAATAAAGTTCTTGCTTTCTGCAAATTTCTGCGACTAACTAAAATATTTTAATTTTAATGGTATAAAAAGTGAGATTTTTGTTACCTTTACTTTCCTTGAACTGTCATCTATTTCACATTTTGTTAATCTGACTTATCTGCTTTAAATCAAAACATGTATCTCTTAGTCTCTACCGATAGATTAAAAGACTTCAATGTATATATATATATATTTTCTTAAACAACATAAATCAATTTATTATAAATCATCTCCAGTTATCTTCTTCAATGTGAGCTAGAAGATTCTTAGGATAGAGCTGCAAAAGTATCCGCTATAACTTACCTACCTACCTACCTATGTCTAATTCATTATACAATCTGCAGTGCTTAAAGTTTCTTGAGAAATTAAAACGGTGTAAACGAGATATTTGGTTAGAAAGAAACTTGAAAGAGAAGGAAATATAAATCTGTAAGTGGTATCTTTTAATGAAAGCGATTATTTCAGAGCTATTTAAATTTAAGACCTAACAACCATTTAAATAATTATCTCCTTCTGAGCAAAATGGTTGCATTAAGTTGTTTTGCTATGGCAGCTCACCAGATTTCAATTGTTGATTTGGCAGAGGTAAGCCAGTTAACAATTTCAAGAGTAGTCTCCAAAGTAATCATGGCCATTTCTTTTTTGTGACTACATTATATTAGAATTCTACAGACAGAAGAAGAATTTTCAGAAGTTCCATTATTTTTTATCATCATGTTTGGAAGAGTTTTATTTGCAAATAAATTCATAATTATTTTGGATAAATGTAATTCTATAAAAGATATAATAGATAAAAGAATAAATTAAGAAGAGAAGAACATAGTTTTAAATATCCAGTTAATTTATGCAGAATTACATGAAAATTTTAATTTTATTTTTACTACTTATGCGTTATTCCATCAATTAATTCCATAAAAAAATTTATGATCAAATTTTATAGCTTAGTGGTCATTTGCATTTATTCAAGCTTCATTTTATATTGTCCATTAATATTGATTGCAAGATTTAAATTTATCATCAAAGATTAGGAAGTTGAATTTAAAATAAAGTTTTTAAATAAATTATCTAAATAAATAGTTGTTGTAATTAATAAATTTAAATAACTTAAAGTTAAATAATAAATAAATAAACATTAAACAAATAGTTCTTTATTTAATAAAACTATAACTTCTTTATTCCCCTCAAATGCCTAAAATGATATTATAAGTGGTATTATTTGATAACAGATACTTTGCCAAATATGATTAACGGATTAATAGGTTAGAACATTTAATTCATATTTAACTCTCAAAACATATTTTATTTAAATTAAACAAACTTTTATTTTAGCAATTTCTTAAAGATTTAACTATTATGTTTCCTTTCATATCAGTGAGAAATTTTTTAACATTATCTAGTTTCCAAGTGCGATCGGAAGTGTTGATTATACACGTGTACAAATCCTTTTACCTAGGGGAATTGATGCAGAAAGTTTCATAACAGAAAATATATACTTTTAATTAATGTGCAAACCATGGCATGAGCATTTTTATCTATACAAAATGTTGTATCATGGATGTCAGATGCACTATCCTAGATGTAACTCAATTGATATGTTGAGTCATTTTCATATAAGAAACGTGAAGTATCGATCCAAATCTTGCATTTCTTTCGGAACTCAAACTGTTGAAATGAAAATAACAAATATTAGGATAAATATGAATATGAATGCATGTAAGTATGTCTACATATCTGTGTATGTATATCTATGTATTTACTTATTTATTTTAAAAGCAAATCATAATTTTAAAAGCAAACTAAAATTCTTAATTAAAATTATTATAATAAAGTACATGAGGTATTTTGGTAATTATAAATTTAAAAATCAAGTAAAATTATTTAATGAAGTCATATTACCATTATCTTAGTCACATATTTTGTTTATCTACGAAGAAATGAATATTTAAGTATTTGGAGTGAACTTCGATACTTAATGATCGATCTCACTGATTAAAGCTTTTTTAGAATTACTATTATTAATCTAAATTTTTCCACAGCCATCATATGGTTTCTATAATTAAATTAGTACTCAATTGTAAAATTAGAACTTATGATTTTTGCAGAGTAGGAAATCCCATGTATGCAGAGAAAAAAATGCACAATTCAATCTTATTATTATTTTTTTTTTGTACCGTAGTGTTATTAACTTAAGAAGAATTTTCAACTCAACTATTTCCCGTGCTTGATGTGATTCTAGAAAAGCTTTATAGTTTTACTCAAATCACAACTGTGAACAATCAAAGATTAAAAGAAATTCATTACCAAAATCAAAATGAACTTTGAACTCGGTCATATTTAGTAATCGAGTTATTCGAGATAAACTTTAATTATAAATTTAAGTTTACATTATGTGTTGTATTTGAATTTCTACTTGGGGTGACAAAAAGCAAATATAAATAGTGCTTCACACGAATACGCTTGAGATGAGGCACTACTTTTTTCTCTATAAAAGAGACACACAGAAACTTGAAGCATTCATCATGGGATCTTCAAATAAAAATACAGTCATTATTAGGTTTTAAATTGGATTAGGATTCATTGTTGTAGAGAATTTCATTTCACTAAATGCTTATGACAGTTCAACTGTTTTAATTGTCATATTTATTTTTGGAAACTGTATGGGATCAAGATTTGAGCTTTGATATTCATGTAATATGATGCTTCATCTGCTAAAACGTAATTGTGGAATGACAGTTATATGAATTTCCAGCCAACTCTGTGAGAAACGTGATTGGTGGAAAAATTATTAATGATGAAAACGCTTGTGTTTTGCAGTATATATTTTTTGCTGCGATAAATTAGCATTCATATATAAAAATTTAATCAATCATTTATATCCAAATTATCAACACATACGTCAGATTTTATTACATTTTTATAATACTTTTAGTTATTTCAATGGTAATTAGTATTGTGTATTAGAATAGAATGTTAGGGAAATTCTGGAATACGTTTCCATCTAAATACATTCATTTCATATACACGGTAATAATGATAATTATCATTATTATCGTTCAAGTGCATTTTTCTTCGTGCTAACACAAGGCTGTATTTTTCATGAATGTTATTAAACTGGTTATCATAAATAAAAAAAAAAAAAAAAAAAAAAAAAAAAAATCCCAAAAATGATGATAACGCAAAAAGTTATGCTTTGAATTTAATGAAACTTTTACACATTATATAACACATAGGAAGGTACAAAATAGCATAAAAAAGAATCACCAGACAATTATGGTGTTATAAAATTAACATATGTATATAATGAATAAATGAGAGGTGTAAGCTTAGTATAGGAAAAGTACCTTTAATATGGAATATCATCCCCGCGAGAAGCAATGCAGCACATGCAGCGATGTGTGATGCTCTCAATTATGCAGTCTATTAATTGTGTAGGAAGTGTGAGCCATTGCTCTTCCAAAACAGTTTAAAGCATGGCTAGGTTTCTAAGAGGGAGATTGAGGGAAGCTGTAAGTCATAGAAGAGCGTCCCAAACATGCTCGATTGGATTAAGTTCGGGTAATCGAGTTGGCCGCAGAATGCGCTCAATTGTTTTCTTCACAAGATAAGCATTCACGATGCGAATTCTGTACAGTCTCACATTATCATCCTGTATCACGAAGGCATCATCTATTGCTTCGGCATAAGTGCGCAAATAAGCATCCAGGATGTCATCTCCATCAGTGTTAGCATTAACATTTCCACGGGAAAAGACATGGAGGGCTATGCGTCCACCCACAGAGATACCATCCAAAACACAGACGCTGCCGGATCCTTATGACTCTCTTTCATGGATGTTTTATGGATGAAAACGAGTTCCATGTTCTTTTCAAATGAAAATGCGTCTACTAACGTTATCGAGGCTAAACCTGAACACACCCGTAAAGAGCACAGCCCTCCATTGATCACAAGTCCAGTGGACATGTTGATGTGCCCATTGCAAACATTCCTGCTTATGGTGTGACGTGAGTGGGAGGCAAATGACTGGTCGTCCCGCATAAAGACTACATTCGTGAAGCCTTATAATCTCGGTTGATCTAGATACTAACGTTCCGGAGCTTGCAGTGATGGAATATTTGAGTTTAGTCGGAGATGCGGCTCTCTTTCTTCGTTGCAATAATGACATCGGTCATCGACACTCGTAGTAGTGCATGGCGGTTATGGGTACCCGTATGGTGGTTTTCTACTGCATCAATTAGAACCGTGAAAGGAAAGGAAGAAGTATAGAGAAATTTTAACTGACTAGTGGTCCATCGTATGAGGAAAATTTGTTTTCTGACGAAGATGGAATTTTCCAGGTTTATAATACACCTATCCATGTATCGGGAATTGTTCAATCATGGTTTGATGAATACGAGAATGATGTTAAACATTGACCTTGGTTAGCATAACCACCTGCTTTAAATATAATTAAACCATTAAGGTTTCTTTTAGAGAGTTGATTACGGAATCTATATCATCTCTCCCAGAACATTTACAATATTTTTATGAAGAATGGGTCAATATTCCTTTAAATACTATGTACCACTCTTATGAATCGATTCTTAGGCAAATCCAAGCTGTATTAAATGCCAAAGGTAGTCCTAATATTCTTTTTAATTCAAAAGTGTTTCATTATTTTGATAACTATATACTATTAAAAGTGTAAATGCTTTTTTTAAGTTAATAATTATAAATGCCTGAAATCATAGTTATACATTAGTTTAACCCTCTCATTGTGCATTTTTTAATACATATTTCAACTTTACATATATTTTAAAGTTAAACTACATAAAAATAATTTTCAAAGAATTTTTTTCAATATAGGATTAGATCATAAAAAAAGATTGTCAGAGTATTGAAATTGAAGAATAAGGTTATAAGAATAAAATTTTGAAAATTGATCTTGGTTAAATTATTATTTATTTTATAAAATAAAAAAAGGTAAAAGGGTAATTTCTCAGAGGAGTCCGAGAAATTCTATCGGTTTCGCTTCCTTCAGTATTCTTGAAATGTGAGTCAGAATTATTATCAGTGTCTGAAATATCGTCAGGAATATAGATTATATTACTTGCGAAAGGTTATCTGTTATATCACTCACTAGATGTCTTATTCCTGCCAGACATCTTTGAGCTTTAAGAAGCTACAAAACGTTTTTGTATATTTCCCAGAAATGTTGACAACTAGCCCTACATGTTAGGCCACGTCTAAATAAACAATTAAACATCACAGAAAAGCCGAAATGAAACCATGAACGGGTTATTCAAGTTTTGCTACTTTTACATTGCCTGTAGTAATAACGGCAGCGAGGGGGTTAAGCTGAAACGACTTTGAAAATAAAAAAGTACAAAAACAAACTAATTTTTTTTATTAATTACTAGGTTGTTATTTTTTTAAAAAAAGAAAATCTATTGTGTATTTTTTATTCTTGGAAAAATATAATGAATGATATTTTGATTTCTTTTGATAAAGAAGTTAAACTATCATTCATTAAATTTATCCAAGAATAAAAAGTATTTTACAAAAGATTTTCTTTTTTTTAAAAAATTATAAAGTACTATTTTCATATTTCATTTTCAAAACCAAATTTATAGCTCAGGTTTGTTCCTATTTCTTCTGAAAATTAATAGCATAAAAATATTCTTAACAGATAATATCTGGGTGTGAAACATGAAGTTTATAAGGACGATGAATTTTTTTTAAGAATTTATCTGAGAGTCTCAACTGAGAAAATTAATTGAGAACTCATCATATAATTTCCTGATTTTGTGAAAAAGTTCTAAATGTTTTAGAATCAGAAAAAATTATTTCATTTCCATTAAAACAAACCAAAAAGGGTATTAAATGTTGGTTTATCAAGCCGATTATTATCATTACTAATCAATCGGTATTTTTATTTCCCCGAAACAGAAAGCTTAGGAATTTAGTTCTTAATCACTTTACATAATGGAAGCTTGTTTCAAGTAGTACTGTTATCCATTAATCCAATTAGATCCATTAATCCAATTATATCCTTTGTGGTCAAACTATCTACAGGTTTCTTTTGCATTAGTGTAACAGAATTAGTAACACGTTACAATCTGGAATTCATTTTCAAATACGTTATCAATTCAATAGAAAAAATATATGAAACCATTAATTTTTAGCCATGAGAGTTTCTTTTAACATTAATGTTCTTAATTTATAGGATGAGGTACCCCTTGACAACAAGTTATATAACAGAATTTCAAGTACCCATTCCTTACTAAAAATTATTTCTAATTTTTTTAATACTGACTGAGCATTAAGAATAATAACTTTAAAAACTGTTCCATTACCAACATTTTATGAAAACTTTAAACAATTTAATATGTGTTCAATTTCCCTTAAAAATCAAATAATTACAATTTATCCGATTACCAAGAATTGTCTTATGCACATTTATGTCTACAGAATAAATTGAAATTAATTTAAATATTCGATTATTGTTAGAAATAGGGCATCGAACCGTTTTTTATTTTCGTTCTGTTTCAATAAAAAAAATATCTGTTCAAATTTGGTTTTCATTCCTCCAAAAATAACGGTTTTAGTTACGGTTCCAAATGAATAATTTTATACATATATATATTCTTATTTATACTAAAAATATCATGCTATCATAAGAAAATGTGTGTAATTATATAAAATTAGATAGATTTTATTCTTTTTTAATTGGTACACTATGTGAATTGATGCAATTAACCAGCATGTATGTTAAGAGCGGAGGAAATTGGCAATTGTGTGTTATCCACTATCAAAATCTCATTTGATAACTAGGTTCATGATTATGAGAATAGCCGTCGCTTAACGCTCCCATGGTTTACTAATACTTATGTAAAAAACTTTATTTATGTTTATTTATTTAACATATGAAAACTGATTCTAACTATTAAAATATCTTCTAACGTAATTTCACTGGCATTACTTAACTTGTCTGGGAGAATAAATTTCAAATCTGAAAATGCCCTTTCAACGCTAATTTGTGTATACCTGGAACTTCCAAAACCACTATTGCAATCTAAGAGCTGATAAGCAATTTTATTCTTTCCCAAGAATTTAAAATATTTCATATCAAGCCTTTGATCATTAGCAAAATTATTAACACTGAATTCAATATCAAACTCGGAAGAAATATGTAGTTAAAGTGTTTTTCATTGTAAATTCCTTAATTTTTTAAATAAGTCTAAATCTCTATTTTTCATCCCTTTTAGTACAAAATTATGCTTCTTCATTTACAATTGAAATAATTTCTTTGAAAAATTATAATTTGTTCCAAACATTTTTTAAATATTGCTCAACTAGTAATTTTTGTGGCTTGGAGAGCAAAATTTTCTAGCACAGGTTCTCATAATCTGCTCCTGCTTATCTATCATTTTTTATTAACAATGTTTCCCTGTTAGATAACTGATTATACAAAATATCTTCAAAGAAATTTTTAAAATTTCGTAATTTTATTTTGCTATGGTTCAAACTCTCTCCGTAAAAATCGCTTTAAGTTAATTCTTCACTTTGTAGTTTCAAAGTTTTTTTCATTAGAGATCGTGAGGAGTGAAAATTTTAATTTCACGCTTTTTATCTGTTAGCAATATAATAATAATCTAAATTATTTTTCTCTAAAAATGAGGTAAAAGTTTTGATTTACAATAATGAATTTAACATATTATGGATAAAACTCTTTATTGGAATGCCCAGAACGTAACTACATTTGGTGCACAAAACAAAATAATAGAGAGCTGGTTGAGAGTTAAACATGATTTTCTTATATAATTTATTCTCTCTCCCTTTGTTTACATGACTATTTACTTCTAGTTAACCATTGTACTTATTCGTCATGAACTTATTCCCACTGATATTATCCTTTTTAGGTCCCTGACTAATTAGAAACACATTACGCGTATATCACAATTCCTTTCTTCCTTAGGACGGCGCCTTCCTTCTTAGCCGCTACTTACAAAGCAGCGGCTAAGAAGGATTTGCTTGTTTTCTGAGCAGTGTATACAAACATCTGTAAATGATCGCATGCTGAGATGTGAAAAATATATCACAGAATATTTTTCTTTAAAAAAAAATTCACCTAATTCAACTATTAATATTCAACTAAATCAAATCTGCCATCTACAAGTATTTTCAGGCGAAACTGAAACGGGAAAGTATTAGTGAATATCAAAATATGAAATCGAGAAGCAATGTATATTAATAATCATATATTCAACGTTAAATTATATAATATATTGATTAATTAGTTACAGTAAAAATAGTAAAAAAAACTATAGGAAATATATCGAACCGTATTAAACCAATATTTTATTTTCGGTTAAGTTGCTGTTTTATCCCAAATAAAATAACGTGTTTTAGCATTTTAGATTTAGTTCCAGTTGAAAGCACTACTTAGGAATTTCTTATGAAATCATTAACGAATAGCTTTGAAAGAAATATAATTCTAAAATGCACTCACTTACATAAATGAAATTATAAATTCGTTAAATATAGCATATGAACTCACAAGAATTAAAGAGAACTGTTACACAGTAAGGATAAAAGTCTTAGATCTTTATAATTCCTTAAATAACTTATCTATAATGCTACCTAAGAAAACTTACTTTAATATTCAATTTAAGCGCTTTAGAGTACCCAAATTTAAATAATTCTTAAAATTTATTAGGAAAAAAGTTGTCTTAGAATTTGTTGATGGAAATATTCAAATGAAATCAATTAAAATTCATATATTACTCGTTCAGAGATCTAATATCTACTTGCTAATGAGAAAATAACTCTTTATCCATATTTACCAGGACTCGTTTCATTCAAAAATTTATAAAAGTTACCATTAATTTATAAAGTTAAAATTTTTCTTTATCATTTTTATTTATTTAATGGTTTGCAAGAGCATTTTATACATCATGAACCTCTAATTAAATAGCAGGTGAGTCACACGTGGATTTAGAATACTTTTTACAGTGTTGTTAAAACTGCTGTTTTTCAAATACATTGTTTTAAAAGAACGCGTTCTTATCTAGTATTCTTGGAATTAAAATCTATTATGCAATATAAACTGGCTTTTTATATAAATATATAACTTAAGATTTCTTTTCCTTTCTCTAATTCTTGAGGATTATATTGTCGTAACTTAATCAGCAACAGATTAGAAGGACTTAAGATTATAAATTTTTTTTTTTTTTTTTTTTTTTTTTATATTGTTGCGTTTTCAACTTTTTAACAGCACTTTTATCGAAGAACTTTTTAATGTATAAAGTTTATAAAATTGTCGTTTCATTAAAATTTTATTTACAATACAATTAAATTTTATTTCATTTCTTAGTTTTTTATTTTCTTTAACTTCGTATTGGCGAAGTACTTAAGAGATTTGCTTTGAACTATTTTTACTTTTTATTTTAACGTGAAATTATTTTTTATGTATTTTTGTTCTGTTAAAAACTTTTAAATACATGTATTTTAAACATTTTTAAAGACACGAATCGTGAAAGCAGAATCTTTTGTCCAAATTATACTTGCGATTAAACTATTTTTGGAAGAAATGTATTAAGTTTTAGTTTAGAATTATATTAAGGAATTCTTTTCGAATAAATAAATAAGGAAATGGTATGGAAAAAAACTTTTTGCGGCACATTTCCTAATGCTCATATTCTTTGTCATAATATATGTATAATATAAACTATATAATCTTTAATCCCATAAAATGATTACATAATTATTTAATTAGCCATTTGATTTCGTCCTTTAATATGCAATATATATATTTGTATCCTATACTGCATCCAATTACTTCAAAGTATAAAACAAACCTAATTTAGTTAAAATGTTTAAATTTATATCAATTAGACTTATCTAATGAATATTGACAAACATGAATCTATGCAGTTGTCCATTTTAGTTATGCTATTTTATTTCAACTAGAAATAACAGTAAAAGTATTAAATGTTGTTTACTTATATTTTTCTGGATAACTAAGTGATGTTTTTTTATCTGTATTTCGTGAATATTGATTTTGAATTTATATTAAACTACCGAATTAAAAGAAATTTACAGGAAAAATAAAATGATAAAATTATCAGTTGAGCTTAGCAATGAAGTTTTTAAAATAGTGTAATAAATATAATCTCAATGAAAATACTCTAAATATGCATAGCCTAATAACATGCGGCTGTCGTCAAGAATTTTAATATCTACAGCTTAAATTCACTTCCGAAAGGACTTTTTACTGGTAGTGGTCCCTATTTACTTGTCGTAAAGAAGTAAACTCAGAAAATTCTCCAGAAGTTGATCCCGAAACTGGAGCCCTCCACTCTGAATTGTCCTACCAATAGGCCAAGGTGAGCCCTTAATGAGCATTCAGGAATTGTCCAAATTAATGGAGAAGCCTTGATAAAATAGTGACTTCCATACATGATAAAGTAAGACTAAATTAAAAACGTAACTTCCAAATTTTTGCATTACATTGTTGTTCATGGTCAAAGGTGAATGAGGGTATAGAGTACACAATTGTTTCCTTAATTTCATTTTGGGTGAAGCTGAAATGACGACATATTGGTAACTACAGTGACACAGTTGAGAAATTAATGGGCCCCGTGTCGAAGGTCCTTACAACATATGCCGATCATGGCAAAACAACATCTGCGAAAAAAAACTGTGAAAAGAAACCAAACAGCGAAAGACTGGTGGACACGAAGGAAGATTGTGATTAATGGAATGAAAATCATGGTGTCAAAAGTGACTGCTGAGGTGAATGAACATCTACAGAACTTTGTATCAATTCGTACAATTCGAAGGACGTTTCACAAACAAAATATTTAAGTCAGAGCTGTGATTCAAAAGTCCCATGAAAACATATGTAATTTGAAATGGCAAGTACATTAAGTACTTGCCATTTCAGAGATGTAAAGAATCAGAGATCATAAAATCTGGATTACGGATCAATGGAAACGTGTCTCTTGAGTTTTTCGAAGCATCCAGCTGCTCTTTATTCTTCACCCTGTGGAATTCCTGTAGAAGGCTATAATCCAGACTGTCTCCTTCCTAGAATGAAGCATAAGGGTGGTTTCGTAAGGACTGGAGTTTGTGGTAAGTTCCCTTGTCATTTTACATGGACATTTCACTAACACTGACTGTATCACTCTTTTGGTCGACTAACTGCATTCTAAGGGGCAGACATTGTTTCACTTTGACGATTGCTCCTATCAAGATGATAATTCTCGGATTTATAGTTGTAGAACTAATCACTCATGATTTCGCTAACATGAGGACTTTTCATGGCTTTCCCGATCACCATAATCATCATAAAGCCACAATGGTATATTTTGGAAGAAACAGAGAAACCCTGTAATATTCCTCCTATGCCTCTTCAGAAGTTAAATCTGATTTTGCGTGAGAAATGCTATAACATACCAGTTAGAAAACTTTTATTAGTCCATTTCAAGGAAGATAAATTTCTAGAATGTTTTTTACTGTTAAAGGTGATTTCACATCATATTAGGTGAAAAGAACTTCTTTTTGTATGGGGTTTTCATTATCTTGGGCAGCCCCTGAGTATTAATATTTTGAAAAGAAATTTCAGTAAGAAGCCCTAACATTAAAATCGTTTGTTTGCATTTAGATGAAACACCAATATAGCCAATTGATTAAAATTTAGGAGTAACAGAGCATGTCTCTGTCAAATGTCTAATAAACTTTTTTTCAATTACTAGTTCGTAAGGTAAGAGATTTTCTTTCCTGAGAAATAGACATTATATATAT
>JAPDSC010123726.1:761702-787532 GCA_026290005.1 Latrodectus geometricus | reverse complement strand
TTTTTGTAATGATTGCTTTTAAAGCTCCAGTGAGCAGTTAATTTGTGTATATTTCATGAGTGCTTTCTTTAGATTTAATTAACAATTTTACTTAGACAGTAATCCACTTGTTGAACGAGAGTTTAAACTAAATTAAAGAAAAAAATCTTACATTTGGGGGTTAATTGCTTAATTAAATTGCAAAAAACTTCATTTCAAAAGCATTCTAACTTTAGGAACAATTTCGAACCATTAATTAAAAGTCTATTGTGAAATGTTTAAATGAAAAAGGGGAGTGAGGAGATTAAGACGCAGATTTTGGATTTGCATTTCCTAGCAATCAGGGAATATATTGATCTAAAAAAATTATTAAGTAATTAAGGTTCAAATTTATTTTAAGAGAATTCCATAAAGGGAACGAAAAAGTAATCAATCTTATACTGAAATCTTAATGAAAGATTTCAATCGATTGTGTTATTCCTTTACAAAATAATGATAAATTTAGATTCATTTGGTAACTTCAATAAGAAATAGGTAAGTCAAATAATTGTTCATTTACAAAAGGAAATTTTTAATTAACATTGTTTATTGTGATACTATCTTTCATACAGAACAACATTTGTGGAAAATATAACAAGAGAAGATTGATAAATTTCTTCGAAAACAGTTTATGTAAATTTATTTAGCTTACTATTTTAAGTATTTTAAGTCTATTTGACAGATATTTTATATTCATATTTATTTTACATTTATTATTTAAGTGTTACTTTAAAAATTTTCTTTTTTTCAATCCTTTTAATGTTAACTTCAATAAACTTTTTAACAAAAAATATTTAAATCAAATAATTGTTCATTAATAAAAAAAATGATATAAAATTTTAGAGTTGTGAATCGGTACACATAGCCTAATACTCATTTTACCGATTTTAAGATTTTTCAAATATGTCAAGCATTTGATATTTCTCTTTTAATTATGTAATTCCTTTGATGAAATGAATTTTTATAATGCAATCATTTCAGTTCTTTTGTTATAATTACTGAATAGAAATATTTTGCATTGTTTTGTCAGACATTATGAAAAATGAAGGTACTAAGTTTTTAGATTAATATTCCTAATCTCAAAAATAATCTAATTATAGGACCTCGTTTTTCGGTATAGATTTCTGTTTGATTCAGTTTTTTCCCTAACGACATGTGAATATAGCTTTCTAAGGGTCTTTACAATGATTGGCTGTTTATAATTGAATCTGAACTTTCATATGCATCCAGGTCAATGAGGAATCAAATTCAGGAAGTGTTCAACTGAAAGCCATTTCGCCGACTTTTCAACTGTCATACTCAATATTTTCATAATAGATTGCACAGAAAAAAAACTCGTACCCATTGAAAGCAAACTGATATGCTCGATTCATGAAATGGAATTTGCAGCAAGAAAATATTTATAGAGATTTGTACAATAACATAACATTTCCAGCTGAATGAAACATTTACGGTAAGTAAAGAGCTTAAATAATTTGAGATTTCGTAATTAGCGTGTCTGATAGAAATTTAGAAATTATTGAGTTTACTATATATAACACGGGATGAAAACGGTTCTAATATACTGCAGTTTTCCTTTGAATTTGTAAACTTTAGGATAAGCAATAATGGAATTTCAAAACATTTGAAAGTAGACCAAGAAAGAGACCTGCTACGTATTATTGACTTTTGAAAATTATGTAATTATATATATATATATATATATATATATATATATATATATGTGTGTGTGTGTGTGCGTGCGTTTGGATGACGAAAATCTCTCTGCACGTAATTTAATAACACTAAACATGTTTAAGACTGCTTACTTCGAAATATCAAATAAATACCACATTTCTCTTAAAAATTATAAAAAGTAGAATGTATTTAAAAGAGACCAAAAATTATGGGTTATTTTGTATAAATTACTAAAATCTACCCAAATCCAGCTCATGTAGTCATGAAGTATATAAGTGATTCCAAAAGATATTAGCTCTGCTTTTTAAAAGACATTTCTTATTATTGGAAAACGTCCTAATACATTTCCGCGAGTAATTAATATCTTTACTTCTAAAATGAATTCCTAATTATATTAAAATATATATTTCATAATATAAATAATTTTAAGCAAAAAATTATGTATTTTCTTTTTTTTAACTTTTATTTCAGCGTTTTAAAATAACATTTTAAGAAATTGCATTGTGTCTTAACATTTGTGTGAGTATATCTTGAGTTTTCTCTGGTTTTCTCACAAATTAATAAAAAAATTTCCAAATTTTTTCCTCAAATTTATGAAGTGTATTTCAAAGAAAAGCTTAAAATTGGAAATATTTAAAATTGTGGGAGAAATTTGCAAGAAAATCTCAACTCACATTTTTTAAATAAAATCCTTTCTCATTATAAATCAGAGATGACATGAATTTTACAAAAGAAATAAATTTCCTTATAAAACTTTAAATTATGGGTGAAAATGCACAACATATTAAATAAAATATTCAAAAAAATATTGAGACTCTTTTGTATACTGATTGAAGTTATAAATTATTTCATTAATCTAAATAACATATTTTGTATTTTATTAAAAAGAACTCTGAATATAGTTTGAAAGAATTTAATTTAAATAATGAAGATGTAAATTCTCTAATCTCTAACCTTGAATTTCTTCTCAATTTACTAATTCTGATTAATCCCCATTCATTCCTATTCAACTCCTCGATTTGATACCTTCCTTTGTTTACTATTGATTAACTTATTATTCAAGTAATTGTTTGTTGAGTAAACAAGATTAGATTTTTACCACTTTTCTCTTTCCAGTTTCTAAAGATTATTTATTGCACACTTAAGTGAAATACGTAATCAATATTTGTCATTCTTATTTCTAATTTGAATATATTGTTCTAGAATCATTAAATGTAAATTTTGAGCTAAAAATGATTTCTTTTAGTTTCTCTATTGAATTTATATAATGATAATATTATATATGATAATAAGCTTTCTTTTCATTTATTTATTTATTTATTTTTTGTATGAATTTGAAAATAAAGTTTTTAATGCTTAAATTTATTATCTAATGCTGAAAGCAAAATTGATGAATTAACTAATGTAATTTTAAAGATTATTATGATCAATATATTGGGGCTACTTCAAAGTTTTGATTTGTAATTAGCATTTTGAATTTATTTTAAATTTTTTTTTGAAGTTACTAAATCATATTTCTCATTCAATTTTCAATTAACAAATAAGAATTATTATTGGTTAAATTCTTTGGAACTGTAAGTGTCCCAAATTTAACTTCACTTTTTATATTGATAGTTGGATATTTTGATATTTTTCAAATAAATCTTTTTAAGATTTGTAATTATTTAGTCGAAATAGTTGAAGTTATGAGGGATCTGGAAATTATTCTATAATGTTTTTTTTTTTTTTTTCCCAACTTTTCTAGCCATTCCGATTTTTAGTTTATTCTTTTTGCATATAAGTTATAAATTTAATCACATAATATGTACTATACTTCTTTGCAATGTGTAGTCTTTCCAATTTAATGTTTTAGTCTTTCAACTCTTAAAAAGGTGTCAATTTCAAAACTTTATCCTCTTCAAAATAGAAAATTCGTCATGTATCAGAAATCGCATCGAAATATTTTTTTAAAAATTTAAGAAACCGTTAATACATTAAATGATCTTTTTAAGAATAAGTCATTATGCTTATGTTTAGTCTGAAACTATAATTGAATGGTATAAAGTATAGGCAGTTATTTTAAAAATAATTAACTTTTTGCCTTTTCAAGTCACAACGAGAATATTAAAAAATTTAGTTCCACATTTGAGAAAACTATCTCATCAATAATTATTAATTATTGATTAATGAATACAAATAAATCGAATATGATGATTATAAACATATTTTTTTTCATGGTTTACTCAAAACCACATTAATTACTTATACATGGTATGGTTTGTCATACTACTCCCATCTAATCAGATGGGCAGTTAAAGTTTAAAGGGGACTCCAAAACATTACAAATATCCTCTCTCGAGTTGTGATTCGAACACATGTTAATTATTTAGCTCTCAGTTTGTTTGTTTATTCATATCACTAATTTATCATTTCTGAGGCTGCCTAGAGGTACGATAAATATTGACTAGTGAAAGTAAATATTTAATATTAAGAAATTGAAAAAGTATTTTGTTATTGCGGTATAGGATCATAAATGAAAGGACTCATTAATAAATGAAATTATATTCAAATACAAAGTCTTGTATTTATTTTTACAAATGCTTATAACAATTATTGTATTAATATGTATAATTGGTCTTTATTAAATAATCCACTGAATTAGTCTTTAAGGACATTTGGTTTTTATTTTACAACCGTTCCTCTATTCAGCATCTTTCTCATTGGACTACTGTGGGGGATGTGATCATAAGACTGAATATTTTTGATCTCGTTGTTCAGCTTTTCGATAAGCGCACAAAACACAATTTCAGTGGGTCCCCTCGCATGTTGGTTCGAATGATAACGAAATCACTGATAGTTTGGCTAAGTCTGCCTCCGCCAACACCCTGCATTCCAATACCAGCTTGACTTACATAAAAATATGCTCAATCAAAAAGACTGATTTAAACACACTTTGAAGATTCCCTCCTAAACTCACTTGATACTTTGTAAAAAAAAAAAAATCATTTGTGTAACCAACTTAGTATTGCGAGGAAAAGATAGATAACTCTCTCACGCTTTTCGAGTGACCTCATCAAATCCCTTACCGATATTCAAGGATAGAATAACTTTCAGAAATGTCATTACACTGGGCTTCCCCTGACCAGGGCTGAACAGGCCTCCCCTTCTCCCTATTCTTAGGTACTTGTGTTTTATTTTTCAAGAGATTTTAAAAAACCCTTACCTTTTTTAGATTTTTTAGAAATTTTTGGTTTTATGGAGATGGTGTAGAAATAACAACAACAAAACAAACGTTTGCTAACTTTATTATTATTTTGATAACGCAGATGTCTTTGAAATAACACGATTTTCCTTACATTGTTTAGAATTCTTCCTAATATGTAAGGGTATATAATAGGTATGTATTCAAAAAATTGTCTGGAAGTATTTTTTAATTTGTAATGATAGCAACTATATTATAGTGATCATAGTATTTCTGTAGTAATAATTTACATCTTGAAATATTAATTTTCTCAAATACTCTACCCAAAAGAAATAACTTAAGAAAGAATTAGTGCCAGTACAAATTTTCAGGAAGATTTACGGAAAAAGAAACAGTAAAAATACATAATTTAATTTTTGCATTACTGAACTGGAATACAAAATATGACAAATGTTGAGTAAATGTTAACAGGTAGAAAATAAAAGAGAAAGCCCAAAAGTAATTATATTTCTTTCTTTAAAATTTTATCTTAATAAATTATATTTATACGAATAAAAATAGTATAAATTTCAATTAAAATTTATAGTATTTTTACTCTCTAGTTTATAGAATTTATATTATAATCTCAAGAAACTAATATCACTCCAGTTGGAAAAAAATTTTTCGAAAGTTTATTCCATTTTCAGAAACTCTTTTAGTTTAGGCAGGAGCCATATCAGTTGACTAACATAGATGTTCTAGAATGGAATTCATTTGGTATGAATAATGTAAATGAACAAAAGTTTCTATTTATTTAAATATTCTTGAATGATTATATTTCAACTTCTTTTCTTTAATTCCAACACATCTACTGAGATTACTCTTTATCAAAGTTCTCTTTTTCTGGATGAAATTTTTTGAACCAGTCCTAAAATAGTTTCCCATTTCCTGCTAATGTTCTAGTACTGTAAGCCTAACTGTTTTCTCAATTTGCAACAAAATTTACTATTTACGAATCGTTCCATTGCACTAGGTAACACGAGTTTCTTAATTATAATGTCCCTTCTATGGAAATAGGTAATAATATTTCAGCTCAATGTGTTTCATTGATAAAGAACAGTGTTATTTATGTTTTTTGAGGTACATGAATAGAAAATTATCTCTAATATTTCCCGTTTTTATTTGTATACGGAATCACTTTTGTACAACATTTTGAGAGTTATTTGGACATACTTTGTATTGAATTATTAAACGAATAAAAATGAATCATACTATGGTGAAAATAACATATAAATATAAAATATGTTTACGTAGAAGGATACTGAATTTGTAGTCATCATCTTCAATCTCTTCAGTACATTATTTCAAATTAAAATACATTGAACTGAAACACATGAACACATTTTATAACAACTCTATTTTGCATTATTTCTTTTTTAGATTTTTATGTATTCATTTTCTAAAGGTTAACAGTTTATATCTGTCCCTGTTAATTTATTCTGTATGCAATTTTTTAGATAAAATGTATTCCTAAATACTGTTTTTCGTTTAATGTAACTTACGTTGCTCGATAAATATTAAAAGACCAGTGATATTTTTGTTATGTTTAACAATGGACAAATGATTTGTAAATTTAAAGAAATTATTCACAGCTATTTAATAAATATCCTGAAATAATCATATCGTGCAAAATGGAATTAAAGCCAAAAAGTATTCCTTATAATAATTATAAAGGATAACAAAAGACATTTCGTACTATTAATATTAAAGAAAGAAACGAATAAGTCGATGTGGTCCTTTTGGACAATTTTTCATGCTTAACACCTGTTATGCATGTTGCTAAATTTGAGATGAGTAATTTTGTACCATCTGGTGAACAGCCAAACAATGAAAGTTGTTACAAGACTTATTTTTAATCTATCGTAGTATGTTGGCTTATGCAGAAATAGAGAAGAGCTGTATTCATGTTTTGCCATTTAAGAAATTCTTCATCGCTTACTCGATACATGTACGTTGAGAAAGTTGAAGGACAATTTCTGTATTCTGTTGTATCACAATAACTTTGAACGGTCATAAGGACGTTTGTCTCATTTGTTACTCAAGCAAATGTTAGGGATTTTACTATCAGTACTCTTCCAGCTTTTGTGTTAATCAGAAGAAATTAAGAATTTAAATAACATGTTTATTATACACGAGCTCAATGGATTCATACAACATATATACAGGAGTTATCCAACACTCATTAATTTCATTTGTTAATACACTGCTGGCCACCCAAATTGCAACACAAAACAAGACAAGAGATATCACAGCAAAATTTATTTTGTAGATAACATGTTGACCAAGTATCAAATGATTAAACTTACAGATTTCTGTGAAATGTTGTTCTAGCCAAAATCAATAGCCAGAGTAGCCACCATTGTGGGAGATTACCATTGCCACACTCCTAGGCATTGATTCAAAAAGACTTTGGGTGTGTTCTTGAGAAACAGCAGATCAAGTAGATTCTACACGTTGCCAAAGTTGATCTGGTGTGGTAGCTGGGGATATAATCTGGGTCAATCGTTGAATAACCCTGGACCACATAGTTTTTATCGGCAAAAAATCCAGACACCTAGCCTTCCAGGGAAGCAGTTCAATCTGGCGATTGACGAAGAACCCTTGGGCAATGCATGCCACGTGTGGTCTTGCATTATCCTGTTGAGATATGGCTGCGGTCAAGCCCTGACGATAAGGAAGGATAACTGGCTAAAACACCTTGGAAATGTAGCACTGTCAGTTTAAAATACCGGCAATGCGTAGTAGAGGAGTGCGAGAGTGAGATCCAATACCGCCCCATACCATACCAACTACTGCGGCGGTGCATAATGCTGTAGCTCAGCATCATCACCTCACGTTGTCTCCTGACTCGAATGCAACCATCGTGGTGTTGCAGACAGAAGCGTGACTCATCAGAAAAGACAATTTCATCCCATTCTGCCTTTCACATCCTTCTTTCATCGTACCATTGGCGGGGGAGACGACTGTGGTTCTGTGTCAAAGGGAGATAAAGCAATGGAAGTCTTGCGGACAGAACACTCTGCCGTAAATTTCTTCGAATGGTACACGCAGACACTGGATGATGATTACAGACTGAATGTGCTGTGCTTTAGTTCATGTTGTGGCTGAGCGATCCGTCACTACCATGCACACAATTTGCCTGTCATCCCGTGAAGTGATGCCCTGTGGTGGATACGATCGAATACGTCGGTTCGTCGTATCCTCCTGCATCCAGTGATCACATATCTACATTACAGTTGTTTGGTTTCGTCCAACACGACTTCTAATTTCTCTGAAAGATAATCCACAATCTCGGTATGCCACTATCCTCCTTCTGTTGAACTCGGATACTTGATCGAAATCTGCAAGCTTTAAATAGCGCTTAGAAGCGCACAGACACACGTGATGTGCATCTGAGCTGAAATTCCAATCATTTGCATATATCACCTCCGCTGATGCATGTTGTAAATTTCATGTTATTTGCATGCTTCCTTCAGGGTGTTGCATTTACGGTGTCCATCAGTGTATATCTAACATTATCGCTGCCATTTAAAAAATGTCTTTTCTAAGTGTTTTAAATAAAAGATAGATGTACCTCAGGAGAATGGCTATTAAAATAAGATATTACGGGAACTTATTTATAGTTTTCTGATTCCATGTTTACACACTACACAAATACGCATCACTACTTTTCGGCATTTGTTACCAATATTTGGATACATTCCTGATGATAATGAGTTGACAACACTACAGTTGCTGGTATTAATTATTGTTTATGCTGAAACGGGACACGTTAAGGAATATGATCCTTCATTACTGTCAATAATTACAATGAAAATAAACTTATTACACTATTTAAGCTGTATTCAACTTGAGCGTGCCACTTACAAATTGTGTTTTATATGATTCTGTGCAATCATAATCACTGTTAACAAAATAATTTTAAATCAAATGTGTTTCTACCCTATTTCTTAAATTGATAAAATTTCTGTTAAGGAACTTCCTAAAAACTGACTTATTTTCTCATTATACATTTTATAAATCCCATTTTAAATTAAACTACTGTGTTTAAAATTTAGAAAACAGTATGAAATATGTTGTTAATATTCATTAAAATATTTTATTCTGTATAAGTATTGTGCATTTTAGAAATTGCTTTTAAGCAGTCAGTATAATATTATTGGAAACAAAATTCAGTTAAACAGGAATAATTAAAAAATTACAATTTTAGTGTTATTAAATTAAAAGCATGCACAGAGATTTACTTTTCAAAATATCTTAAATTGTTGTGATCACTATTTGCATTTGAGGATAACCCCCTAATCACAGTACCAACAGAAAAGAGAGGAGAATCTTCACTCCCTTCACTGTTCTCAAGTAGAGAAGTCGCACATTTTGGTGAGTGGACAATACGTCTTACGTAATATCAAACGTTTATTTCTTAGAATCGATTATCCTGACAAAAAACATCTTACAATTTATTGTCTTTACAAATTTTTACTATTAAGTAAATATTTATAAAAACTTTTTTATCCACTTTTTTAAATTTGCGTAAAATTGCAAATAGCTGTCTGCAAAAGTATAACTAAGAGCAAAAATAGATTCTCTTATAATTTTTATTATTAATTTTAAGTTAAAAGCTTTAATTTTTATATATTTTCCTGGGGAATAGAAAGAATACTAGAATCATTTCGTCATTAAAGTACATTTTGTACACTAAGCTGTACTTTAAGCTGTAAATTTTTTTTCTCCTTTTAGCATTTAAAAACAGCTTTAGAATTTTAATGTATTTTTAAAAAGAAACAGACCAATTTTTTATTTAATTAAAACAATATTTCAGTCTTTGCTGAAGTTGTTATTAACTGTACAGAATATGCTGTTGATATACGGCTCCATTCATAAATGGTTATTGTTAAAATTTAATTTCAGTCTTAATATTATTTCATCAGAAATTATTCATGATTCATAAAAATTAAACATTTATTTTAACATATATGCTATACTTATTAATCAATTAGTAATTTATAAATATGTGTATATCTATTTATCTCTCTATGTGTGTGTATCTTAGTTATTTCTAGCAAATTTTTAAAAAATTTTGTATCTTCAGCAGGTTTAAGAGCCAATCAGAAAAATATATAAACAACCGAATTACTTATATCATTCCATATAATCAGTTATTGCTGTCGTACGAAGGTAAAAAAAGCCGTTACTTTTTTAAAATATATTTTCTCTTCTTAGCATGGTTTTATTAACAATATTTGAAAATTGTTATTGATTTTACCTATTTGAAATTATTACTTCCAATAATAATCTGGAATATTTTGAACTTTCTATTTTTATATTTTTAAATGTATGTAATTTTTTTAAATTTTATTAAAACTTTATAATTGATATTATTTTATGTGCATATATATATAGCATTTCATTGTCTTCGATCTGTTTTTACATACAAAGAATTTTTTTTTTTAATTATTAATTTTCTCATTTTATATGGTGTTTCTGACTTTCACTTTTGATAATTTAATAATTTTTTCTTAATTATTTTTCTTTTTCTTAATTATTCTATTAATAATTTTTCTTTTTGCTATTATTAATAACTTCTAAAAAATATTTACTTTGATGAATTGGTCTTAAATTACAATTTATTTTTTTTAAGCACACTTGAAATTAAAGTTAATGTAATATGCTTAAGCCAAAACTTAAAACCTTATTTCAAAATACACCAACATATTTAGATATGTCTAAAATATTTCCTTGATTAAAATTTCTGAAGGAGTATTAAGTATATTTTGGATTATTGCAGCATATCACACAATATTACAATTAATTATGCAAGAACATTAAATATGACTTATAAAACTCAAATATATTATCTTACAGACATTATTGCTGCCTCAATAAGAATAAAAACAGCCGCTTACTAAAAGCACCATTATAAGTTCAATATAATTTTGTTTAGTAAGATGTCCAAGATTTGCCCAGATAGAATTCTTAGAAACTAAATAATCAAAGGATTTTCTATTTCGTGTTGCTCAATGTCTAACTAAATTATATGAAATTTAAGTCAATTATCCAATTAAATACATTAGAAAACTCAGTGGCTTCTTTAAGACGTTTATTCTATGACTTTTATGATAAATTTGAGAGGCAGAGTATTGCTAAACACTTAAAAAATGGTCATTTTAACTATAATAAAATTATTTTTTTTAAAAACGGCTTTACTTGAAACGTCTAACAATAATCTTTTTATAACAAATTGAACGTAATCAATTTTACTAACATTTGGAATACATGAATCATCATTGTTGAATAATAGTTTTCATTCCTGTTAAAGCTTGCATGTTTTTGGTATTTAACCCAAATATGAATTAATTTATATTTGAATAACTCACTTGGGAATATATTATATATATCCCATAGATTTTGCTTTTATGCATAATTATTTCTCTATGATATTAACAATTTAATATATACTTTGGTTCTTTATTCTTGAAAAATTTAAATACAAAATAGAAATAAATTAAATTATAAATGAGAAAAGATAAACAAAAAAGACAGAATCGCAATTCAAATATTTCAGTGGTATAGTTAAATTTTTCTTTTCAGAATGAATTTATATATTCTGTTCTGTATATATTCTGTATATATTGTTCTAAATTTTTATGAAACATTTCTTTTATGTACATTAACATTTACTATTATGTGATATTAAGGTAAATTAATCGAGGTTACAAGCCATTCAACGATGCAAAGAATTTGAAGCATCATTATAGTTTCGTAACAATGTGTTTCAGTTACAATATATGCATTACCTGTCATCAGTTTATATAAAGATACTTAACTTTTCTAATTATATTGAATAAAAGACTTTTGTCATGATAAATTTATACAGTTTATTTAATCTGCATTACTATAAATTCAAAAGACTGATAGTATCATTTTATTAAAGGGTATCAAATATAGTTTATATCATGTAAATGTAAATGGACTTTAAGACAATATTTCAGATATATTAAATTTTTAATCTATTGCAATGTGTGTTAAATTTCTATATATTTTAATCAATTTTAATTTACAGAAACTTTATTTTTTATTTATTAAAAGTTGTTATATATGTTGTTTGTGTGCATCTGAAATAAATATGGAAGATCTGTCATAAGTTATATCAGACTGAGTAGATATATTTTCGTTTCACAGGGAAAATTAAAAAACAAAATTTAATCATCGGAAAAATAAAACTTTTAATCATACTTTGATTATTTTAGATCTCTTGTTTGTCTAAAATCATCAAAAATAAAAATATGTTATTAATACTCGCAATACAAGATAAAACATATTTTATTCATGCGTTACGAGCATGCCTCATTAAATTACATTTTTTTAGTTATTGCTATTAATTGAAATATAATTCATAATCTACAGAAAGAGTATGAAATTTGAGTTTGAGGAAGACAATTAAACTAGAAGGAAATAAAAGTATCTAAGGGAAAAAAATTTTTACTTATTTTGACGAAATAATATTTTTCATAAGCATCACAAAATGTATTTAAAAATCAGAAAATATATTTCTAATCGTTAAAAATATCATTTTACAATATGTCAACTCTGCTAATAATATTTAGATATATCTGAAAAATAACTACCTATCATATAGTCATGGAAATGCTTTTTTCAAGCAATATATCAATTACTACTAAAATTTAATAAATTCGCAATAAGATTTTTACCTACCAAATGCTTGACCAATTTGCCATTTTAGCGTCTTATCAAATTGCTGCTCTGAGCTACTGTTAAATTTACTTAGTCCTAGAACTGGTTGAGTTAATGTTCTAAATAATTAATAAAAATAATTATCAAATAAAATAATTATTATAGCAAAAGTTATCAAAGGAAGATAAGATATTCGACCCTGAAAATTTTTTAATATTGAGAAAGATTTATGATTCCTGAACTTGGAACTTAATGAATTTCACATAAATCACATAATCGTAATTAAAGAAAATAATTAAAATGAAAATTTTAGTAATGGAATACTAAATTCAGTTGAAATATAAATTATTAATTTTTAATAATTTAATTATCTGTATATTAAAGCAAATTAATATTTTAATTTTCAGAATTCTTATTAACGGAATACGTATTTTATATCAACTATTATCGTTTCAGTCCATGGTGGTTTTATTGTCGAATCAGTCAAAAAAAAAAGTTAACTTGAGCATACATTTTTAAACAATTCTTAAAATTAAACTTTGAATTGTATTGTGTTAATATTAAAATATATAATTACCTTCAATATAAAATTTTAATATTATTAGCAATAAGTCTAGTATAATTTTTTTTTAATTTATAACTACATTTATACATACATTCTGATCATGGTGCTAATTTATTGCAGTAATATTTGCTGTAATTTATCTTGACATGAATTTCCTAAAATTAGTTATATGACAGTACATTTATTCTATTTAATAAAATTGAAAATTGTTGTACACAAAAATGTTTTATACACGTTTACCTATAATTTTCTTGAAAAAATTTATTTCAAATCATACATATACGACAACATAAAGAAGTTTATCGCCTTTACTGTTGAATGATTAATATTTTAACGAAATAAAATAAATATAACATATTTTATTGTATTTATTTTATTAAAAATGTTTTATTTCATTAAATTTAGTTAGTCAACGAAAACGATTTCTCAGTAAAATGCAATCTTAATAACAGTTACACTGATTCTGAAATAAGTAAGTTCCGTACTCAATCAGTTGATATTTTTGGTAAAAAATAAGACATTTATTTCACTTTAGATAGTTTGTTATATGATATTCCGTTATCTGTTATAAAGAATAAAATTCGATAGATACTGAAACCATACAAGTGATTGCCCAACAAAGTTAATTCTTTATAAAAATAGATTCATATGAAAAAAAATTTGATAAATCTTATTTCAATGCTGTAAAAGTTTCTAGAGAATTTAAAAATAAACCTTTCATCTTTTATTTTACTTATAAAGGTTCAATGGCTTAATAGATTAAATGGATTGGATGGTATTCAATTTGAAAAAATTGTTTTAGGAGAATAAGCAACAGAAAGTCTAGACATTCCTTCGCAAATTATGAATTATATTTAATGAAAAATTGATTCTATTCGCAAATTTGTTCTGCATGTGATGACAAAGAATAAAAAATAGAATAATTAATTTCTAAGGGCTCACTTAAAATATTAATGGTGTTTCAAGCATCCATATTATACATATCTTGAAGGTATTGATAAGGATGCCTAGACAAGCATTAAGACTCGTTGTGTAGAAATCTTTCACACAGAAACATATAAAAATTTAAATCAGTGATGTTTAAATCGGTGATGTTGTAAATTGGAAGCTATTAAACTATAACTTTACAAGCGTCTCTCTGTGCTATCAAATAATACCTCTATGATTGTCTTCAAATTACCAAAAATCAGAAGCTTCTTATTTGGAAGTAAAGTAGGGTATGCACTACGGCTTACAAAAAAAAATTAATTTAATAAGTTACAGTAAATTATGATGTAGAATACAGAAACAAAACATTAATTTGAAAATTGGATTATAAAAATATATTAACATAAAAATGAAAGGAATATCGATGAAAAAATATATCTACAATAATTTAAATAAATACCCTTCTCTCAAATATTTATTAAATGAAAATGCTAAGTTATACAGGGTGCTTCAAAAAAAGGAACATAAATTTTGAACTGTTCAAGAAAATTCATTTTCCATTCTACAAAACTAATTTCTGAACACAGAAAGCCGAAAGTCCAATTTGAGACTTCATTGTCAACGGCTTGATTCTATTGGAAAGCATTTTTTGTGCCCACCTCGTAAGTTGCCTTCCGAGTAGACTTTTTATATAGACCGTATATACTTGTTGCAAGGAAGGTAAAATCTAATGCCCTCACTCCGATATGAAAAAAGCAAAAGCGCAATAGCAGCAGTTTCCCGTAGTTCAACAGTGGTTGGATCAAACTCAGGGTATTTCGCTTAGAAAAGCGTTATCTTAAAACTAGGTCATGATGAGTCCCTCACGAAAGTCCCATTTGAAAATTATGTATTTTCTAGAAAAATGTGATTAATATTCAAAACGATGGTTTTCAGCTTAAATAAATATCAGATTATGAGCGACTACTGATTCCGTACTTCGTACATGTGCCTGATGAGATTTCTGTGTACATCACCTGAATCTCATTCCAAATTATGTCCAAGTTTTGTGGTTCACGTTTGTACACCTCATCTTTTATGGTCCCTCATAAGTAGAAATCCTGAAATATAAGGTCTAGAGAGCATGCAGAAAACTGATTTGACCCTGCATCCTATTCATTGATTATTTCTTCCTATGAGTTACAGTAAAGGATGAGGTGTTGAAGAGTAAATCATATAATGTGGACAGATTTTAGGAGATTCAAGCATTTTGCATAGAAATCTCTATGGATACATTGGAACAATGCATGGAATCAGAGACGAATCATTGTAGAAAGGTCATCATTTTGAACATCAGTGCCACTTGCCTCAGAGATTATATTACTCTTCAGATTGGATCTTAAGTTTTCCATTTCATGAAATTTAACCATATAAAAAAGAAAAAAATAATGACAACTCAAAGTGTGTAAACATTTTTTGACACATTCTTTATTCTACTAAATAATAAAAATATTGGAGTAATTTCAGAATGAAGTTGTTGTTTTTGCATCCTCTGAACTTGAGAGTGAATTGTTTAATATTCTATGTGTTTTGATCTTATACAGTGTACAACAAACTTATTATATAGCTTTATGAAGAGCATAATATGTATTCAATTATTATTTTGAAAAATATTCATTTATATTACAACCTTCATTTATATTACAGATATAGCAAAATTTGTGTTTTTAATTATATCACTTTTGCAAGACAAGTTATATTTAAGTAAAAAAGTAAATTCACTTTCATTAGAAAAAGAGAACACGTTTCATTGGGTAAGAAGGAGAGAAGTCCCCCCCTCTCATCCAATGAAATGATTGTGCTCATAAAATAAATAAAAGCATGAGTTTTTTAATAGGTACGCTAGGTACCTGGAAATCCTATATTTGTAGGATTTTTTAATAGTCTTTTAAAAGTCATCTAAGATTCTAAAATATTTTTAACGAGGGAGTTACGTAAAATTCTTAATTTTTGAAATTTTATTTATTTTAAAATTATATTAAAATAATAGACAATTAAGCATACAAAAAAGATAAATAAAATATATTAATTTTTTTTAATGGAACAAAATTAAAAACTTAATGTTTCATTAATGATTTCATTCTTTGAAATTAAAACTTAATTAAAATTTCATTGCGTGGAAATGTTAATTTTTTAACTATTTAAAATTCTCAAAAACTTTTTCCATCCTTATTAACAGTTCAATACAAAATATTTAAGCTTTCATAAACTAACTTTATTTGCAAAAAGCTGAGTAAAACACTTTTATCATCAGCAAGAATGTGTTGTTATAATTATACACATACATCTATAAGTCAATTTATAACAAAATGCCAATTGTAAAATTTCATTGATATTAAGAATACTATCTTCTTCCTCTTGACACACAGTTATTCGGTTATCATATTTCTTTATAATTTTATAAATAACATGTAAGCATGTCACAAGTAAATTCATAATAAGTGAAATTATACTTCTTCTATATACGCATATCTATGTCAGACGACCAACAAAAATACAAAACCCATTAAAATTATTAAATTTGCTTAATAAACACTTGTTTACCAAGAGACTACTTTTGAATCACATTCCATCATCAGAGAATGCATTTGTTTCCTGTGGAAATATTTGTAATAAGGTGCATGAGGTATGACTTCAAACACAGCTAATCATCGGCATGCACAATAGTTTTCATAGGTTGCAGAAATATCATGTTGGGACAAAAAGCAACTCTACTATAAATTAATCATTGCATACATAATTCAACAACAAGAGTATATATACAGTTTAACAGTAAATAGCAGTTTACATCAAAATATTTTCAGGCAGTTTAATATAAGAACCTTAAATAACAGAAATTTTAGTGTCTATATTTTAGTTGCAAGTGTAAATCGTCCCCACTATGTTACTTTAGCATTATAATTCTTTCCTTAAAATCACTTCTTGAACTTTAGGTAAACATTATGAAAAGCAAATGAAGTTCAAGCCGGATAACTCTCTTGATATCTTTATTATCAAAAATATATGAGCTCTTGTCAGTGGTTGACAATACCTCGCCCTATCGGCGTATACCAGAGAGGAAATAATATCTGTTGTGAGTTTAATATTGAAAGATTAAAAAGATCTAAAATAATGTCATAGAAAACATAAACATTTGTAATAATAACCCACTTCTTAGGTTTCTGTATGACTGTTTGAAGGTGGTGATTTAAATATTATATAAAATAGTAATCGTTTCAGCATAATTCATGGACTTTGTGTATTCATATCAGTATATGCGTGGAACATAATATTTATATTTTTTAAATAATTATCAAATTCCGCATAAGATATCCTTAACTCTGATATCAACAAATAAAACTGAAATACATATCTGAAATTCAAAAAAATATTTTTATCTTTTCAAATTTATATATTTTATTGCCTGTCCTTTGATTACTTTTTAAACAATGATTCATCATCTAAGTAAATTTAGTATTTAATGTGATTAAAACCTGTCTCATATTTGTTAGTTCAACAAAAGTAGTGTCATTTTAATATTGTGAAAATAAGGAAAGAAATTTTCTTTATGCAAAAGCAGTAATACTAATTTTTTATTTCCTTGATTTTTATGAGATCTTTAAATATAAGAAAATTTTTCTATAGTAAAAAAGAACATTTGAAATATAATCAGCTTATATTAATCAACAAGGTTAAAAACAGAATTATTCAAAGTATATTTATAATTGAGTATTATATCTTTAAAATATTTGTCAAAGAAAACGAAAATTTTATTCATTTTTGGAAAATACAAATATTACGTTTTATAAAATATAAAATTAATGATCAATTACATTATTTTAAAATAGGTTTATGGCAGTTTTAGGTTACAATGAATTAAACGGATTCCTTTCATTTGTGTTTTTCATAAAATGAATATTACTATGGGTTTTTAAATGTGTTTATTTGTACTAGGAGACACTAATTTTATTCTTAGCAGGTGTCATCGTTAATATTTAATTAGTAAATAAGTGAGAAAAAAACGCATGTAGATAAAGTAAAACTGCTTTTATGAACTAAAAAAAAAAAAAATGGAAATTCGGAGATAAACTTGAAAATTAGGCTTTTATAATCCATTCTTTTTCGGTGAAAAAGGGAAACCTCTTGAAGAAAGTGACTGTTTTTCTTGAAATTAAAAATATGGGTGCAACTTATGTACAGATAATGAAATAATTAAAAATTCAAGACCATAGAGCTTATCAATGACGAACATTGTACACTTCATGTTCAGATAAGTAGTTAGTGAAACCACCCCTCACAGGGAGGTATGTTCCTAGTACACCTAGGTAAGAAGCAAAGAACGATTCATAATTCATACTGCGATACATTCTTCTAGATATTTATCACTTGTTCCTCCAAATCTGCAACATTTTAGAATATTAGAATCTGGTGGTCTACCATGACCTAGACATTTTTTTCCAATGGCGGGCACTTGGGTGATTAATTCTTTTTTAGCCACAACAAGGCCGGAAACTGCTACTCATTTATCGTTACCCGGTGGGCACCTGTGAACCAAGTCACGGAGGCGAGTAGCACTACCCACCACCACAAACCCGTTTATAGGGTGAGCCACATTTATCCATCATCAAAGGAAAGGACAAGAAACAAACAGGAAGAGAAAGTACATCCATACCCGAGCCGGGATTCAAACCCATCCGTCCTCCCATCCGTAGTCAGTTACGCTAACCACTAGACAGGTTGGGCGGCATGACCTAGACATTTTCAATTGGTGAAATATCTGTCACTTTGCGGGCCAAAAGGAGTATTAATCGCATGGAGGCAACCCAGAGATATGCGAACTGTAGAGAGCTTAGCATTTCTTTATTGAAAATTGGTATCAGGATGACTTACCATGAAAGGAAATGCTACGGATGCTACAAGGACAGAATAGATAAATCATTGAGAGGTTAAACTTTTATGCTGGATTATTGAGACAAAAAGCTACAGTAGGATATAATGTCTCATATAACCAAAGCAGCGATGTGACTGTATGCTTCTGTAAGACAACGGCTAAATGAGTCCGTGGTGCGTTGGCTTTTCGCACAGGAATGGCATGGTCCTTTGAACCAAAACAAAAGAGGGATTCATTGTTAAATACTATATGTTATCAGTCTGTGACAGTCATGAAATGAGCTGCAACACGTAATATATCATATTGAGAGTAACCTCACCTCAGTTAAGTATCTTGAGACAGTTTAAGAATTTATAGATGGTACGGAAGATACAATAGCATCTTTAATAGTGGACAATGATGATTTAGGGACTGTTATGATATAACAGACAAACATGTGATATTATATTACATTTCTACACTTTGTTCCTCTAGGGCCTTAATTTTGCTATTAGTTCCATCCAACAACCATTGCTATCAGCATCTACCCACAGTTGTATCAGAACTGAATAAGTCAAGATCTGTGTTTTGTTAGTTCTTTTAGTTCACGTAATCTTACAATGCGACTACGTTCAAACTCATCCATATAGCTATGAAAGCCTCAACAATGCCGTGTCATATTCCTTTGTATTTCTAAGGCAGAAAAACAAACGAAGAAAGATTAACATTCCCCAACTGTTACCGATTTCATACAGTCCAGGCTTGTTGTGCAGTAAAAATTAATGCTATCACTGAAATCAATCTTCAGTAGCTTTCAAAGTTTGTTTATTTGCATGATTTTGTAAACAAATATTAGCATGCAAAAGCTAGAGCATATCAAATTTATTTTTAGAAGTGACTTATTTATTTAGCAAAACAGACTGATAAGTATTTTTAATGAAAGAGAGAGATATGTAACAGAAAAATCTCATACAGTCGCTACTTTTAAAAGATTAAAAGTAAAATAATTAAAACTTGAATTGAAATATTACATAAAAAAAGTATTAAGGAGTAATCAATGCATTGTTTTAACTATGTTACACATAATTGTAGAAATAAAAAGAAATCAAAACTATAAAATTTAACGTAATTTGTTAAATTTTTCACTCATAAAATTTTCTGAAGCACTTTTAAATTATCTTAAGTGGTGATTTTTCTCATGCCGAAATATAAAGATATCATTATCTAGCTTTCAAAAATGTATTCAAATAATTTAATTAAACTTATTTTGTCTCTTCTTAAACTTTGCTTTCTGAAACAAAATGTATGATTGTTGACAGTGACGCTATTTAAAAGAAATAAATCATAAATTTTTTATTTTTCAGTTACTTATTTGAAATTTTTCTTAAATATTTAGAAAGAGCTTCTAAATTTTTAACATCACAAATTTCTTCGAATATTTTAAAATTCCCTTTGTTAAAAAACCGAATTATTTCCAAGTTCTCTTTCAACCAGGGAAATAATAACTAGAAAAAAGGCAAGTTATTAGGATTGTTTAAAGATAGTAATTTTTTTAGTAAATAACATTTTTCGTTACATTTTCATTTGACTTATTGTTTTTCCTCGGTTAATTCTATATATTTATATTCGTTTTTAAACAGTAAATCTTTGTAGAATTAGTCCTGGAGTATAACTGTAGAGCGATTAACCGAACATTTAGATTATTATTACGATTAACCGAACATTTAGATTACCTTTATAAAGAGTCTCTCTCTCTCTCTCTCTCTCTCTTTCTCTCCCTCTATATATATATTCTTGTAATTTTATCTAGTACATTTAATTACTTTTTCCATTATTTAAATAAAATTCTACATTTTTAACAAAATAAAAGTACAGAATAAATCAGACACTTATATGTTCCAATAAAAAAATTAATATAAATTATTGATTTCTAATATTGCATCATTAACTGTGATTATAACTATTTTATTAAATTCTTTGTGAATATTTATTGTGATTGGATATAAAAAATAAATTAACAATAGGGAAATTCACATATGCGAAACTTTTGCTTAGGAAAGTAAATAGCTTACTGAAATATATTTCCAAAAACAACGGTTTCCTTGAAGGATATTTTCCATTGTGAAAAATAAACTGAACTTCATTTTTAACAAAAGTTAAATGGCATAAATGCCGTCCAACACGATGAGTGAAGCAAAAAATCAGTCGCCTTGGGCTCTCAAACAAGGTTGACATTGGAGCTAAATTTAACTTCAAATAAAAAAAATTACTTGATTAAAAATTAAATAAGAAGTATAAAAAAATTAAAATAATTGTTAAGTAAAAAATGAGGATAAAAATATTAATTTTTTTCAAGCAAAAGTTTTTACTTTCAAAAATTTAAATATATTTAACATTAATGCACCTTATATTCATTTACATATTTATATACATTTTACATAATAAAAATAGCATAGTAATATTCAATAAAGTAGCTATAATGGTCATGTAAATGATTAGTCATATAATATTAATTTATTTTATTGTAATGCATCAATAATCTTATATCTATTTTATAAATAATATCATTATTTATTATGAACTTTTATAACAAATTTGCTCTCTCTACGAAAACTACAGTTTTTCTATTATTATTGATAAACAAATGGTAAAATGAGTAATGAGTATAATAATAAAGCATTTTTGATTTTTTAGCTTCTGTATGAATTTAATGATGATTTCGCAAGAAATCATAACATTTAAATTGAATTTAATTTACAAGTTTTAAATTATTTGTTATTTTGACAATTCTTCTATATTAACTTGAAAGTACGCTATGCATCACTGAAATTCAAACCCAGGAAGGAAGGCAGAGAGAATTTTTCTCAATTATAATTATGAGACGCATACATTATAGTTGAAGGAACAAGTTAATGCATTTTTAAGAAATTTGGAATTAGGGATCCTGACAAGATAGTACTCAGAGTAGCCACCTCTGACAGTAATAATAACATGCTTCACCTTTGTTACGATAAGATTGGATATTATGTATGAGTTCAACATTCATGTAACTTCAGCACTGTCCTACAATTCTTCGGTGAGGTTAATGAATGGTGGTATGCCACTAACTCGAAAACCATCAATCATACATTTTTAATTTATGACGATGAGAAGAATATGCAAGTCGGGACAATAGTTGAGCACATTCCGTATCAAAGGAATCAGAACCACGTTCAATCGAGAATTATAGTACTGAAACGTGGTTTTATGGAGGCCTTTTCGAAAATAGGGCAGAGCAACGAGCTATAACCCGTTAGAAATATTCTGGTAATTGTTCAAAGAGCAAAAATATATGAACAATTATTGCAGAACAAATACTTCCAGAGAATCAGTGGCATATCATGGTATTACTCGTCGTGATGAGAAAGTGACGATATAGAATATATACTGACAATGTGCTTTCTCAACAATGTCACCAAAGATAGATGTAACCATCATGTTTCTACCTGGAAAACCTGGATTATTTAGAAAAGATGATATTATTTTATTTTAGAATCCAGACTCATCACTGATCCTACTACTAGAAACACGTTTGTCAGTAATCCAGTATATACCATATCAGTGACAAAAGATATGTCAATTTTCTCGACTATTAATATTTGGAGCATTGTAATTTTGCTCAGCGTATAACATGATATTCATGAACCTATCAATCCCAAATTCTTTTGACAATCATAATCTTAAACAACATGAACAAAAAAAATTGTAATAAAATTAATTGAAATCCTGGTTGGCAAAAATTCTATGCCCATTGAGCTTAACCATGTGTCAGATTCTTTTCTTATACGAGTCAAGACAACAATCTTCACACCCGAAAAAACTTTTAAATACAATTTCTGTCTGTGGAACTGATTGTAAAATTTCTCGTTTTATAAACATTCTAAATGTGACTATAACCACCTGTTTTAAAGAAATGAACAATTAAGCTTTTTAACAAAGCTTGTTTCACCAGTATGCCAATTTCATGTGCAAAGCATGCTGCCTTTTCAAAAGAACAAAATTAATAGCGATTAGTATATTCATGATACATACATTCACAAAGGATCTTATTATTATTAATTAAATTTATTCCTGAGTAGATTTATTGCTGGATGAAGGAATAAAAATAAAGAATCTCAATTAGTTGGAACTATTAGATAACTAACTTGTAAGAATAGAGATGATTTTGTAAATGCATTCACAAATTTTTACGTATTCTATTTTAATATTGAAATAAGAAGATATCTATTTGTAAATGTTGAATATCCAAATTAAATATTTTGTTCTTTCATTAAAATGCGTAGTATGTAAAGCACCATAAAAATTGATGAGCAGTTTTCTACATGCATTTCCAAAAAATAAGCTATCAAAAAGAAATTTGAATTTTCTGGAATTAATCTGAATTGGAGAGGGTGTTATCTACTACGTGGAGAAGGTGTATATGGGACATAAACATGTATTGTAATATTATACATCACGGTTTCGTTTTGAGAAATGTATAAAATAGGATTGTCGTATAAGAACCTAGCATTGTGCAGAATCACAGGATTTGAATGTAACTATGGATAAAAGATGATTTAGCCTTTATTATTCAAATCAAATATCTTTCTATGATTTTGAGGAGATGAAACAAAGATTCTGGGAGTGACCTTGCTGAAGAAAACATTGAAGCAGGAAAATCAATTACAGATTTTTTTTTATTATTATTTTTACTTTTTGATGTTTATCGTTTCTGTCGTTTTAAGATTAGGCAAACAGTACCAAATTATCCAAATAATTGTCACAGCACTGTTTCTAGTTGCCAAATGGAAGATCATTATGTAGCCAAGCAAAACTAAAGAACAACCTCCAAGATATCATTCATAATAACTATAAGCATTTAGAAAATACATCATTGTGTGCAGAATACTACACAGTAATGGATTGTACATCCAGATATCATGAGTTTATGTCCCTTTATCCGTCTAATATAGAAAGGAACAGTTAAAATTATGTCATTAACATGTTATTTGGAGCAAAGTATAGAGGCATAATCAGATTATCTTTACTCTGAAGTCTGCTGACAAGCGAGAAAGTGTCTGAATAGCCCAAGACTCACTATGTTTGCACTAGAACGGACATCCCATTTGTCGATGGGAAATTGTTTTGGCAATGGCAGAGATTTTATTTGGACATTGTCCATCTACAGAGTTTCACAAGTATCGAAAAATTCATGTACTTCAGTGAAAGAATGTATGTATCATCAATTGACCCTACTTATCTTTTAATAAACAATAATTCACATCTCCATAAAACTGTCGTCATTAATGATCACTTGTGTGTTGAAAATATTGCGTGTTTGAACTTGCTCGTGTTCTCATTGGGATATTATCAGAATTAATGTATACAAACTTTTTTCCAGGTACCCTCACAAACTTTGAAACTGCTTTGCAAGGTAAATGTTGTTGATTTGACTTTAAGGTGTTTGATCATCTCATTGAAAACATTGTCAAACTAGGTAAATTTTATATGCAAATAAAGAGTGACACTTATTTTATTATGAATGTGTCTAGATTTTATTATTTTATAATGCATGTTTTGATTTTTAATCTTTTTTAATGGCTAAAATATGACTCATCTTATAATTTATAAAAAATTGCTTTTATTTTTGTTTTAAATTCTTTGTTTTATTTCACAAATAAAATATTTTCTTCTTTCCGTCTGCATTTCCTTTTAATTAAAGCAATATTAGTCAATTTTTTGCTCTTCACTTCAATACGCGTGATTTTTGAAAAATGAATGTGTGGAAATCTTCACAATGTCAAATCTGTGTATACTCTTGGCATCCACAATCATTTTGTTTACAAAATAATTACCTGCTTCGACGAAGGCTAAAATTTATCGATGCTTTGCAGACGAAAAATTAACTTTCTCTTAAATTAATTTACTAAAAGTCTTCAATATGGGTTTTTTTCAAAAGATGCTGGAATAGAGAAACATGTAAATTTCATCCATGTGGAAATAGCTGAAAAGATGTTTGTGGAGTTGTCGGTTTTATATATTTGATAGACAATTCTGCTTTAAACTTTACTAATCATCAAAGCTTATAGTTGGGTATTAAATTCAGATATAATGATGAAAATAATGTTTCTCACGCAGATTTTTCTAACTTTTTCAAAAATGTGCTTATTTAACTACACATTTTATAAATTTCAATGCATTCAAGGCTTCTCCCATGCTGCATATTCAGCTTCTACCCATCACAACATAGAAACGATTGGGAATATAAGTGAAAGTTTAATGTTTCATACTTGATTGCTTTCTCCTAAAATCAACTTTCGTTTGATTAGACCAGGTAAATTTCATCTTATGTAATTTTCTTAATACACATCACAAGCTTAAGTATAATTTCATCATTTTTAAATTTACTTGTTACTAATTAGTAAAAAATTATATGATAAATGCTAAAACTTATATACAATAAAATAATGAAAATCAAAAAGAAGCAATTAAATAAATATCGTATTAATTATAAAATTAATGAAAAATCAACAAGATGCATTCTAAACAAAATTTAACTAATCATTTATATCGAAAATGTTTGGATTATCTCACTTTATTGGAGATAAAATTCTGTTACGTTTGGAATTTTTTACTATCCCAACAACAAGAAAATGATTCTCTTTTTGTGTATTTTTTTTTTACTTTTGATTCATTAAGTTAATGAAACATATTAGAAATATATATCGTAGAAGAAGACCCCGAAATCCTAGAAATGTTCCCAATCTGCAGTGATAAAATATATATATATATATATATATATATATATATATATATATATATATA
>JAPDSC010123726.1:737461-752933 GCA_026290005.1 Latrodectus geometricus | reverse complement strand
TTTTTTTTTTTTTTTTTTTTTTTTTTTTTTTTTTTTTTTTAAGTTAACAAGACATAAAATTAGTTCTAGTTATTACTTAATTTAAAGTTCTGATTTAAGATAAAAATAAAATATTCACTAAAATAATAAGTTAGACTTTATTTTACTTTTAGTAATTTTGATCATTTTATATTTTGTTGTACTTTTTACCCCAAGATCAATTTATGCTGTTATCTAATACGTGTCTTAAAATACTGAAATGAACGTACGAAAGAGCCACTATGATTTAGATTTTTAGATTGAAATATTATTATAAATTCTATTCTAAGTCATATAGCAATATTCTTCAAATTCTTGAAATCAAAATATTTAATATTGCTTGAAAATTTTTATTTTTTAACTAAAATTTCGAATTAAAATATCATTTTTCTTCTAAATAATTGGAATCTATCACTTTCCCATTACGAGTTATGTGGATTATACCGGTAAAAGTGATAAATGTTCAATAATTCAAAATATATTCTAAATTTAGAGGGACTATGTATAATCACTGGATTTATCATTTTTACCGTAACACACACATATATATTAGGTTGGGGAAAAAGAAATCCATTATTTTTACGTGAACTTTATGTAACTTCTTTTGGATTCGCTTTGTAAAAAGGTTTAAAAGAGCTTTCATGTAGATTTTTAGGTCTTGCGCATTACTACTGTTGACTTGCGGTCAACTTCGACAGTTTTGATATTTTACAGGCATTTTCGACGATGTTTTATCCACATGCGAGGTGCATCTCTAACATCAAAATACCAGAACGGAATCGACAAAACAAAAATTGTACGTAACTGGTTGCTACAGTATTAAATAGGACGATAAACACCTTTCACAATTTCAGCCACCTGGTTAGCCTTTTCGGCATTATAAAAGAAAAACGAAATTGTATCGAATTTTCTGTTTGTTGTCTTCCATTTTAAAAACCTTGTACTCGTAACTGAATTAATCAAACAAAAAACGGCAAGAGGATATTTTAGTGTCAAATGTCACCTTTCCAATGAGCATAAATCTAGCACCTTTACAATAAGCATATATATATATATATATATATATATATATATTTATAATAAATATTATAATAATAAATATTTATATATATATATATAATAAGTATTTTGTAAAAAAATTTCTTATTCTCTAAAATTGAAAAACATTTTAGTGTTCTTATGTTTATTTTTATACTATTTTGTTAAAATTATTTATTTTTTATTCCTCTTTATTTAAACAAGTAAACGCTAAAATTATCCAATTGAATAATACTGGATCATTTCCTTCTTTATTTGCAACAACGTATAGTAGCATACTTTTACACGGCTTTTAAACATAGCTATTGTATTGCATTTTATCAAGACTTTCTATAGATAAAGACTGTTTCTTAAGGGAGAAAGCGAAAACAATTAAATTATCTGCATTAACGTTTCAATTTCATGCAAAAGTAAAAACATGCATACATAACATCATCTTCGAACAACCCAAATATTCCCAAAAATATGTGAGCATATCCCTCATTTTTTTATGTTCTTTGTTCTGACTATCGTTAAATTAATTTTCAAGGCCAATCAAAATTATCCACGAGCAAAATTAGTTTAAATTCTAATTGCTAAATGTATCGAAATCACTCCTACATCATCAAACATGTATTACATTCCTACCTTATCAAATATGTATTAAAAGTATGTCTCAAAATACGCGCAAAAGCGTTCAGTTTTGTCTTCAAAAAATATGTAATTTCAAACATTTATAATAAATTTAATTTTATTTTTTCACTGTGTTCAGTTAAATATGTTCTTTTGATAAGTAACATAAAAGTAATCGCTAAGTTTTGCTGAATTTGCTTAAACATTTCAGAAATAATGGATCAACACATGGATACTTAGGGCACTTAATACAATCTTGAGAACTATAATTTCATATAATTTTCTTTCAACTTTACAAATTTGTTATAATTAGAGCAACTTCTTATGATTTTGAATGTCGTTAATATATTTAATTATTACACTGATACTGTGATATTTATTTTCGTAAATATTTGTTGTTGAAAAATTATTGTTAATACATTTTCGCTAATATTAACTTAAGGATAGCATTAATAAAATTGTAGTTTTATTATTAAGAAATAATATTTTTCTTTACTTTATGTTTTGGAAACACTTTTAGTCTTAAAAGAACTTTTAAAATCATTTTTCAGTGATAAAACGCTTCAAAAGTGAGATTTGTTCGTTTTCCACTATCTATCAAAGCATTAGTTATTATAATATTATAAATTTGATGCAAATTTTATTAATGATCGCGTAAAACCAACGTATGAACAAAATATTAAAATAAGTTAACTGCATTTAAATCATGCTTACTTTGCTTAATATTTTCAGTAATTAATAAATATGCGATGAAGTCTAATTCAATATAATATAAAAGTACTTGTAACAAAATTAAAAAGATATTGATCTATTTCAGGTACATTGGAGTTCTGATGGATTCTTCATTTTTGTCAGAAAAATTCATTTTCGCCGACAAAAATCTATCTTGCTTGCCTCGCTTGAATTTCAGCTTGGATGCTGCTGCTAAAGAAATCGAGCGTCACTTGGCAAGTGACAGAATGTTTGAAGCAACGACTGAAATACTTTTAATTATTGTTTACTCATCTCTTATTGTAACAGGAATGCTATCGAATCTAATTATTGCTGCAATAATATTAAGGAAAGTATCTACTTGCAGAAAGAAGCATCCGTACGTTATTAATCTGAATATTTCTGATTTAATATTGTGTGCATTTTGCATTCCCTTTACATTAGTAGCTGTAATTAGAAGAAATTGGATTTTAGGCCCAGTCATGTGCAAACTTGTTCCTTTTATTCAAGGATCAACTGTATTTCTGTCTTCCGCTACAGTCAGTGCAATTGCAATCGACAGACACAAAAGCGTCAGAAATGCATTTCCTACAGGACGTAAAAGAAATAAAAAAGAGGTGGTTTTCACTATAAATTCCGTCTGGGTTATATCATTAATTTTATCAAGCCCTGTTCTTTATGTCCAAACAATTAAAGATGTTGGATTGCCTGGTCTGTATATGTATGAGAAATGTGTCGAGATATGGCCTTGGGAGAACGCGAAAGGTATCTATACAGTCACTATTCTCATAACTCAGTTTTTCATTCCAGCCATAGTACTATCTATTACACACTTAGGAATTGAATCCCATTTAAACTACGCAATAAGTCGTTGCAACAGAGTAACTAAATCCTCCCATCCAAAGTATGGTAGAGAAAGAATTAGGAAGGAATTACTCCGTAATAGACGAGCAACCTTCGTACTTGTTGCTATTACTTCAGTTTTTGGATTAACTTGGCTCCCATGGAATATTTTCAGTTTAATAGCTGACTTTTATCCAGAATGCATGTCAACCGATGATTTGTATACAGCTTTTGTGATTTGTCACATAATAGCTATGACCTCTGCTACTAGTAATCCAATTCTTTACGGTTGGCTGAATTCAAATATTCGAAAAGAAATTTTGGTTGTAAGAAATCAAATTTATATTGCTATCTTTGGATCAATAGGTCAAAGGAATGAAAGAAGTGGAAGATTTTAAAACTTAAACAGTAACTTGAAGGTTAATGATTTGTTCTATGACTCATTTCATTAAAAGTAGTTTTAGCGAAATCTGCTATTAAGTTAATTTGCTTAAACTGTTAAGCATGCGTAAAGGAATTTATTTCTAATTTTTTGTTCTTTTCTTATTCGCTAATTTGGTTGCTAATAGTTAGTGTTGTGGCTTTCAGATTAAGTTTGTTATTTTGACTCTCATTTCAAACGTGGATACTTATCGTTGTTTAGATTGAACTTTAAATTATATATCTCTGTCCATTAGTCGTTCTGTACAAAATATAACTGTAGTACGACAAACAAACCGACTAATCACATCATGTTAATTATATTCATGTCGCATCTCTTAATGTTGGATACATGTAAATAGTTTCTTTGCATATTGTTAGATTAGGGAAGTTTTTTTAAATGGGAATAATTAATAATTTGACTTAAATAAAGAAATTTATGTTGCTATTAAATATAGTTAAAAAGTATAATTTTATTTAAAAAATAATAATTTCCTTAATGGCTCACCTAGATTTTATAACTTCCGAAATTTATCTCAGAAAGAATGAAACTGCTTTAAAGTATTGATTTTACATTAAAAAAATCCTCTTTCCAAATTTATTTCTGGTTGATACACTTATTTTGCATAGAAAACTAATACTAATGATGTTTGTTAAATACTTGTCTTTTTAAAAACAATTGATCTATTTACAATCATCAGTATTTGTAAAAAACATTTTTAAGAATTTATTGAAATTCACTATTTGTTTCAATGATTGAGAAAGTAATGAATCCTTCAGACAAAGAGATTTTATAATATATTTATAAATTTCAAAAATAAGTTTACTGAATGTCTTCTAAATCGTTCGCAAGAAAACAGTTGCATTTGTTACTTTTTTATTTACTACTTATTTGCAACTTCTTTACTCTCAACTGTTACCATCTAATTTTATGAAGCTGCATACTTTCTAGGAAAAAAAATGATCAATTCTCTAGGTAAAGAATATTTTTACATTCAAATCCCTTATCAGGATGTTTTTATTGAAACTTAAATATAATTAGATAGATTGACTAATTCTAAAATCTTCAGTTTTCAAGTTTCAACGAATGAAAAATTATATTTTGATCTTGCTGATAAAACTTTAGAATCATGTTGAATAACCATAGAAAAGACTTGTTAATTTTCCTAACAAATGAGTTAACAGTTTACCTTAAATAATTCTATCAATTGTATGTCTCTCAACGTAAAATGTCCTACAAAATTCTAACTTAAAAATTGTGTGCTTATAACTTCACGAAAGATAAATGCATCAATTTGTAATAACTTGGTACAGATGGTATCTATATGGAAAATATAAATTTTATTGGTTAATTCTATCACTATCATAATAATATCATCAATAAACATTATTGCTGCACATCTTCGCTTCATTCTATAAAAATAATTATTTGAGTTCCATTTCCTCCAAGTAATTCATTAGTCCATTTTCCCAACTTCTCACTATTACAGAAATTATTATCTGGATATTCTATATAGTGTATATAGTGTAAATTTGCGGTTATCCGTAATGATTTGCTGAACTCTAATAATATCTTATCATTCAGACACTATGATATATTGTTATATACGCATCAAGCGATCGAAGGATTCAATTTCCAAGAAGTATATTTCAATGATCTCGTAAATACTCTGGAATACTGCACACATAAGGAAAGAAACATGGACTGAGTTGTCTTTACATCAAATTTGACTGATTTTATTGTTTTTACTAAGAAGAATTGAAAGCTAAGTATGCAGCTGTAATCCATGAGAGACTAAAGAATTTGATACTGAATAAATCATTGCTGCATATAGATCCTTTCAGCTAAGGTATCTCTTCACAAATTTCTGCAGAGATATCTTAGCTGTAATAATTTTTTTGAAGCCAAACCATGGTATTCCTGAAAATCATCTTATTTTTAAAACATTGTATTTGCCAAACAGCAAAAATTTGTAATCAGTTACAAATTACAATGTGCCAATTATCGTTATACATAAAATGAAAGTAATTATTTCTATTGTTCTATAATAGTTGTGTTTTAAACATTACTGAACTTAAATTTTGTTAGAATTACTTAATTGAATAAAAAGTGTTCATGATGTTGTTTATGGTTATATTATATATCTGTAAAAACTAAGTATTTTAACAATATACGTAATATATTCTTGGTTACCAAAATTGCGAAACCAAATAGAATGCGAAAATCACAGCTAAGTTTATTTCAGGGATTTTTATTTCAAAATTATTTTAGGAGTAACACATAGTATAAATGTAGTTGATTGAAATACAAATTCCTATGAAGAGAAGAAAATGATAAAATCACTAAATAATTAATTATTACCAAGAATATCAGTTAATACACGTTATGACATTAGACGAAAGAAGCTTTGGATGTAGTTTGAGGGAATGACAGTTAATTTTACCTTTGTGTAGACAATCTGTTGTACCATTGGACATACATACGTGTATTCCGGTCCAATGGTACAACACATCTGTCCATTGTGCAGATTCCGAGTCAGATAGTGCTCTGACCAGGAATCTATGGTTAATCAAAGTTATGGTTTTGAAGAACAGGAGACTAAGAAAGGAATAAATTGTATAGATAGGTAATGTAATGCTTTGAATGTTGCGTGCAACGAGTACCCATGTAGTCCCTATTGAAAAATAGCCATATTAAAAATCTAATAGCAAGAAAGAAAACAGGTTGCAAAATTTAGGATTTAACCCTGGCAGTTAAACATATTGGTAAGGACACTAGAGAGTGCGAGAATAGAATCCAGTATAAACCCTTTATTAACGGGTGCGGATTCAACTTGGCAATAATGTTTCAACAATTTAGTCACTTTCTACTACGGTGTTTTCAAGCTCTTATTATAACACAGTGGTATTGTTGTCAGTAACATGGTTTGTCCAAAAACAATATCATATTATTCGGATGTCCTCCTCCATTCATAATATTATTTCAATTACAAATATCTATGGTTTACAATTAAAGGCAATGGGAAAGTAATAAAAGCAATGGATGTCTTTTGGAAATTACTTAATGACTAATGTCTGGGATTATTAATCCACAATTTTTTTAACCAACAATTCATCGTAGGTAGAACTCAGAAACATGCTTCTGTTTTGTTTTATGAAACAAGATAAAATAGCAGACACAAAAAATTATGTGAGAAAATAAATCAAATTTATAAAAAGCTACTTTCTTTTTACTCTTTGCATGCGCAATTTATAAGTTGAGCTATTGAGATTGCACATTTCATTTATAAATCTTATCTTTCTCTGTACTCATGTTATGAATTTTCTGATATTTGGTATATTTCTTAAATGGTGTTGAATTTTCTAGACACATTTATGTATAATAAATTGTGCTTTATAATATAATTTAGTTAGATTTGTGTTGTAAATGATGTCGGTCTGAGTTATACACTGCTCAAAACAGTTAAAGGGTATTGTATGTTTTATATAAAATAAAGACATAAGCGAAATTTTTTTTGCTGAAAATGGAAGAAGAGAATCACAAATGCAAATTTTTCTGATTTTCAAGCTGTGGAGTATGCTAATTTTGAGTTCGACGTATAAAACGTCTCTTCAACGGCAGTGAATGAAATTTGACTTTCAACTGAATGAAAGACAATGAAGACAAGAATGATCGGCATTCAGTGACTGTTTTGTTTCGATGAGTACGAAGTCTCAGCGAAGTCATTTAACTGATTCAGACGCTTGGAGGAGTTGTTGGTAGGTTAGAAGGGGGCCAAACTCAATCCGAAGTAACGCAAGCCATTGGAGTGTCACAAAGTGTGATTTCCAGGATCTGGAACCGTTTTTAGGAGACTGGAAGTGTAGGCCGAAGATCAGGGCATGGTCTTAGACAGGCAACAATGCCCAATGAAGATCGTTATTTAGTGTTAATGGCTCGGAGACACCGAAATATGAACGCTACTCTTCTCCAACAACATCTTCGCAAAGTTACTGGCACCACTATTTCAACTCAGACGGTTTAAAACCGGCTCAATGGTGTAGGTATGTATGCTCGCCAACCGATGGAATGCGTTAAACTAACACCAAGGCATCGTCGCGACCACAGGGAGTGGCAACAGAGCATGTGAACTGGAGGAGAAATGAATAAAGCAATGTTCTTTTTTCTGACGAGTCCCGTTTTTCTGTTCATCCTGATAATAGACGTATTTTCATCTGGAGGGACCGTGGCAGTAGGAATAACCCTGCGTTCGTGCACGAAAGTGTCAGATTTGGCGGTGGGGTAATATTGGTGTATGATAGTATCTCCATTGACGGGGGCACAAACCTCTATGTCAGGGGTGACCGAATTTTTGGGATCGGGGTCTACTCCACATTTAAAAAATCGAAGGCATTCTACCAATGGCAGAGCTAAATTAACGTACATATTTATTTTCGGTAACAAGAAAAAAGGGTAAATTATATAGTTTTTCTAAAAAAAATAACTTAATATTTACAAAATAAAAATTTACTGACGAAAATAATCAAAGTATTCATATATCAAAAACTGACCATCCTATTCACTTTGTTTAGTTAAAATTTGGCACTGTATATCTGCGACAAGTTTATCATGTTGTGACTGGTATGAGCTTATTGTAATGCATAAACATGAAATTAAATGTTCATCTGTTAAATGCGACCAATGTTTGTTTTTTGTTCATGGTTGAAAAAGCAGATTCGCAAAGATACCTCGATCCAAAGTATGATTTCAAATACAAAATCTATTTGTAAATATTTGAAAACGTTTCCTCAGAAATTAAATTTCGAAAATCAGTATTGATAAATATGCTCTGGATTTAAGAAATATATCGCATCTTAATTTAATAATTTCTTCCTCGACCGTGACTGATGTAATATCTATTAAATGTCCTATTTTTTCAGATACTCCATCAATGTTGACATTTTCATTAAATGGAAATATCATAAAATTGAATATTTCTTTCAACATAATTAAGTCAGGGAATCTTCTTTCTAATTCTTCAAACAAAACAAGTTAAGCGAAATCTTTGAAATATCGGTTTGGATTATGGATGCACTCTTCCTCCATGTTTTTGAAGTTTCTTAATTCATGTTTTCTTAAATGAGATGCATACCTTTCTATAGTTTATTTTTATTTTTAAAATTTTTTAATCGCACTCGTCATGCCCGTTTTAGGTTTTAAATCGTAAACTTTTAATCATAAACCTCTAAATCGTAAATCTTTGGACAGTTTTTTTGGATTTTAAAGCGTAGACTGTAATAAATTTTTATTTTAAATAATTCATTGATTCTATGTCATAAGTCATAAATTAAATTGTGAATATCCAAGGTCATTATCGGGATGGTCGCGTGGACTACCTAATATGTCTTCGCGGTCTACCAGTCGACTACGATTGACGTCTTGGCCACCCCTTCTCTATATAATTCGAGATGGACTTCTGACTGGTCGCCGATATAGGGATGAGATCCTCAGACCTATTGCAGCAATCGCAGATGACTTTAATGGATGATAACTGCAGGTCACATCGTGCTAACCTGGTAGAGGATTTCCTTTTTGAGGAAGGAATCGTACGAATGAAATGGCCAGCGTATTCTCCTGACATGAATCCAATAAAGCACGTTTGGGACGCTCTAGGAAGATGAATTGCTGGCCACCAACCACCCCCACAAACTATCCAAAAACTTGAAAGAGCTCTTCTGGAAGAGTGGGACAGAATACCCCAACTCGTTATTAATATCCTCATTGACTTCATGCCTCAAAGGTATTCAACGTTGCTGACCGTCAGTGGAAACCATACCCCCTACTGAAAATGATTTCCTTTGAAGAAAACACCTTTTCTTATTCTTTTTTTCTCATATGCACAAATTGTGTTTTTCTCCTTTTGTACACAAATACACAATAAAATGCACTTTTTTCTGCCAAACATGTGTAATTTATTCTCATATAACCTACTACGTCTGTCGATCATGTATCAATAAGCTAAAGTGTTTCCCAAACACAAGATCCACCTAAAACCGGAATATCCATTAATTGTTTTGTGCAGTGTAATTAATGTTATCCTATATTAAAAAACCTGTAGAACTCGTACAGGATTTCTGTTTTGGATGAAACTTGATACATGTGTTATGTAGATCATTAGGGTATTGATTTATGCAAAGAAAATATCTCAAATTTTAGCCACAAGGAGTAGATGCCTAAAGAAGGGTGTTGCCTAAAGAAGTTGTGATGCCTAAAGAAGGGTGAAAAATTTTCAGAAACTTAAAAATTTATTAATTACAGAAAGTGTTCAACATGTGATTCATTAATATCAATTACGTGTTGAAGCAAAATTCAAACCAAATGAACTAGGAGACTGCATATTTTGAAATGCTCTGAATATTACACAATTCTCGACAAAGTTAGTAAAAATTAGATCTTAGATTTTTGATCTCTAATGTGGGGGAGTAGCTCCATTTTGCATGAAAAAAGAGGTTCGCAAACATTGCTGCTCCTGTAAAGCAGAATAACGTGTTATCGAAGAAGTTTACTTTACAGTTCATTCATGAATTAGCACGTTTCATAGCCTTGACAAGAGAGAGTTTTAAAATAAAATAGTCCGAATATAAACTCAGCAATAAATCCGCAACATTCAGACACGTAATTAGAATACGATAGTTGTTGGTACTAGACATTAGTAGGTGAAACATCCCATGTACTACAGTTTTGATTATTCGATCTTAAGAAAAGAATGCTTCATCTGAACATAAAAATTTTCAAAAACACTCATCAACAAGCCATTGTTAACCTATACTATTTAAAACTTAATCATAGAATTTTTCTCACTGTTGGTCGGAATCGCCAAATCATGTGCCGCCGATCGAGTATTCTCTGAAGAATAATAGGAACTGGAGGTTCTTCAAACCACGACTTCAGTAACGACTTCTTCGACAGCTTCATTCATTTTCATGTGTAAACAATAACGCGTTGCCAGATTAATGATTCGATACATGGATCCACTGAAAATATAATACTCTGTCCTTGCTACCATGTGCCTGACGTCATCACACCAGAATCGACAGCTACGCTCTCTACAGAACAGTTTTGCTTCAGCACATTGAACATTAGCCAGAGAGTTCCAGGTATTTCCGGAAGTTGCCGAACCAAGTCGCATATACACTATTCATTTCCAATTCATCGGACATTGGCCACACGCCCGTCCAATGTGCGATTCGGCAGGCCAATTCAGGTACTGGCCGAATTTCGGCCTTTGGCCGTAACATATACATTTAGTCTTTTATGAAATAATCACCGAAACTAGGTAATCTCATTGAAATACCATTGTGACAAAACTTTTATTGTTTTTTTTTTTCTCCCTCCATTGAAACTTGCTCACAATATAAATATTTTTGTGTAGTTTGAAAAACTTGATTAAAATTTTCCAATCTTTGAAGCCTATATTCTGTAAAATTTTCCCAACAATTAATTCAAAACTTTATTTTATTGTAGTATATAATAAACTCAACCTTACTTAGATCATTATCTCCAAACACTTGGTTTCAACATTTTTTACTTATTTTAGCCCATAGGAAAGACATGATAAACTATTATTCATCGAATACAATTCCCTCCTAAATAGGGTTCATTTTACTTGTCTAAAACTGTCTACATTTCCATCGTTGTATCACAGCCCTACAAAAAGAGAGTAAAAAGTTTAAAATATTCTAATTTAATAACATAAAGTCTAAGTTATATGCTAGAGGTGACAAACTTAAATATATCGCAATTCTTAAAGTTTTCTGCAGTTCTATCAAATAGGAAACTATTATGGTGTAACAGTGTACACTTAACTAATGACGTGCACTGTTACACCATAATAACCCTTGATACGAACTCTTTAAAGAATTGTATAATCATTTTTATGGTTAAATATTAATGAAAGATCTCACAGTGTAGCCACGTTAAACAAACTCAAAGTAAAACACTCATTTGACATTCTACTCAATACACAAGACTCGACATTCAAAGAAAATGGATATTAGTACTTTGAAGGGAGGTCTCTGCTTTAATATGTCAGAAAATGTAATTTATCAAATCCATTCACCATTGTTGTCAAACTCAAAAATATGGGTATTAACAAGCTATGCTTTGAAAACCTTCACTTACTATTGATTCTGAGAGAGTGTCAAATCATATCAAACTTCTCAACGAAGTATCTAATGAACTTAAAATAATTTAAGTGAGTATTAATAGTTTAAAAAATCAAGTTTTACGAAATCTTCACGCATAGTACAATTGAAAGATGTTATATAATTACATAATTTGTCCAGAAGGTTGAAGCTTCAAAGCTTCAACCTTCTGGGAAATCTGGAGTTTTAGGGGAAAATTTACGATTTGGAAAATTAATATTTACCACTTACTTAACTTCGTTCAAAACCAAGTTTTGCACCAAAAAATAATGTGCTTCTTATAGATCAACGAAAAACAAATCGAATGAGGTGTGGAACGCTTGAAAAAATTCCTTTTAGTTTCGATGTTATTAAATATTGAAATCAGAACACATTTCATTTGCATTCTAATGCCTTTCTAATTAACTGCACATTGAGAAATATAAAAGTAATAATTATATATATATATATATATATATATATATATATATATATATATATATATATATATATATATATATATATATATATATATATATATATGTGTGTATATATATAATATATATATATATATATATATGTGTGTGTGTGTGTGTGTGTGTGTGTGTGTAATTGTTCCACTTCCCTTTATAAATGATGACTTTAAAAAATAATTTAAAAAATATTGCTAATTCTTAAGTAAAATATGAACTCATTCCACCATATCTTACTATTCTAGTACATTTTCTTTCTAGTTGTTTAAAAGACTTTCCCAGAAGAAATGATGATTACTTGACTCAGAGGTGGTTGATCATTTTATCGAGAGCTTGATCGAATGCTGTAAAATTTGCATGAAGATTAGAAGTGCTTTCATACGTCCTTAATATTATTTTATGTTTTTATTTAAGAGATTTTTAGTTAATGATTCCCCAATACGATATCATCTTATAACCTATGAGAATTTAGTATTTTATTTATCTTTGTAATTGTTTCTTTTTTCTATGAATAAGCAGATTTACTGATTTTTTTCCCGTAATTCCCATCAAAGTAGTATTTGCCGATATTTTTGCATTTTACCACCCCATGTTTAATATTTGGAAATGAATGTTTTTATAATAAATATCAATAGTAAATTAAGTAGCAATAACAAAAACTCGTACAGTGGAAAAATGATTTGAATTGCATTTTACAAACGATATATTTATTATTCAAGAAAAAATTTCGTAAAAAAAATATATTTTGTAATATATGTTAATGTTACTTATGACACTTGGCGAGGCCAAGCCCGCCTTTCAGGCCGTGAGTGAAGTCAGAAAGAGCGTCTTTCGTTTTTCAATAGAACATCCTCGTAGGAAAGTGGAACTTTGGCTCATAGATGGCACACGACATAACATATCTATTATATCGGAAAATATTTTTTGCATATTTTGTGAATAAACTAAGTAAGATCAGCACTCGAAATTTTATAATAAAAAATCATTTAAAATGTTTTTTTTTTTTTTTTTGAGAGCCAGTTAGTGAGGCTGGCAATTGCGTTGCTCCACTTTTCCAAATGAACCATTATTTGGTGTGGAGTCCAACTTTTTCAGTATACACATGCCATAAGTACCCGTTTATAGGGTAGGCAACCATTCATACAAGGAAAGGACAAAGACGGGAGAGAGAGCTAGCGAAAGTACATCCATGCCCGAACCGGGATTCAAACCCAGACCTCCCTATCCGCAGCCGAGCACGACCATTATGCAGAGTAGGGTGAAGTGTTAACATTTGAAGTGTTAAAATATTAGTTAAGTTCAATTAATAAATTTTATTAAAGTATTAAAGGTATTTAAAAGATGTAAACTTATAAATACCATGGGAAATGACTAAAACCCAAACTTTTAGTCAATGATGTCTGATAAACAAAGAAATATTGGTTAAACATAATCAAAGTTTAAAAAATAAGTACTATTGTGCAACGGTGCACAATTTTGTTTACAAAAATAATACAAAAAAAACTATAGTAATAAAACTGCGATTTTTAAATGAAGCAATAGAGATCACCAAGCTTAAAACTTTCAAACTATTTTTAAAGTAACCTTTGTTCTTGACATCAAATAACATGCAATAAATAGAAAAGAAATCTATATTTACCAATACAGTATTCAAAAATAAAGTTTTCAAATGCCTGATAAAGCATGTTATTTGAATAAAAACAATACTTATTTTTTATAATTGACTTCTGAACATCATTTACGTAATTAACTTGAAGTTCATTCATTTTTATATAAGAAATTGAAAATTGAATTATAATGCTGTTTTTAAAATTCACTCGATTTATCGCATAAAGTATGGTTTTCTTTAAATGCATTGTTGACAATCTGTCATGGATATCCTTGAAGTATCAAAATTTGTTATGTTTAATGACATCTCGATTGATAATCTGTCGATTATCTGATGCCTTGAACCATGGATATCTAATTTATAAGAGAGTTTCAAATTATCCAATTCATAAGAGTTCTATAATACCTAAGAGTTTATCCACTTTATATCCAAATATAAATGTAGTTTCTATAGAATACATTACGGACTTCCAAGTCATCCACATATGAATTTTGTATATATCGGGGATGCAATTTAAATCTAAGAAATAACTGGATACGATTAGGATTTGATCTAAATATATCACGGGTATTTATAATTGTGAAGAATGTGGAACAAAAATGTCAAAAAAACATAAATTTAATTCCATTAAATCTTTACTTTTTTAACAAATTTAATTCCATTAAATCATTACTTTTAAACAATAATGTATTTTTGCTAAAACTGAATAGAATAAAAAATTCTAATAAAAAAGAGTGAATTTATAAAAACAACGTGATTACATCATATCCTATAAATGAAACTATTTTCAGACAACGAATTTTAAAAAATTCTATAGTATTTTATTTTTATTTTTTATTTCATATATCCTTTCATTCTTTAAGATACAGTGAACTGATAATCGCATGTAAGATATCTCCCCATATTGGTAAATTAAAAACCAGTTATCAATTTTCTCAATGTCTCGAAAAATATCTTCAATGATTAGAACAAAAATAATTAATTTTTGGTGAACAATTAAATTTATAAAAATAATAATTATTCGGGGTAAACATAAATTCCATCAAAAATCAATAATTTCAAGTTATTTTTTTTTACAAAAATTTTGCATTAGTTGTAGAAAAATTATTATCCATTATTACTTTTGCTAAAAATAATTTTTCTGTAAAAATTCATATGGGTAAATACTTTTGTTAACAAAGTGATAGTGTGAGCTAGGTACAAGAATATCAATATTATAATAGAGATTTTTAGTTTGTAAATTTTATAAAGACATATTTTCATTCTAGATGAAAAAAATGAAATAAATATATTACACCTGTTCAATAATTCTCTTAAATTATATTTCCATTATGTATTTGCATAGCTCTAGAAAATGAGATCAATGAGTCGTATTACTTGAAGTACTTCATATGTTCGCTTGATTCTATCTAAAAAGTAAAAATAGACGAATGAAATATAATTTTATGAGCATTTTGGATGTTTTATTTTTAGATAAGATAATTTTAGTGAAAATTAATCACTCTCTTCTACATTAATGAAATCTCCCCTAGGGTTCCTCGTGATATATATATATATATATATATATATATATATATATATATAT